>JAOBRB020036801.1:0-15505 GCA_027575285.2 Zoanthus pulchellus | reverse complement strand
TTAAACATTGCAAACTACAATATAGTTACTGGTCCTTTGACTAGTGGTTCTAAGTTTCTACTAGTCCAGAAGCATTTCGCAATAGTCCAGGACTAGTGGACTACTGTTAAGGTCTAGCACTGCAAATAAACACATCTACCTCTAGGTAAGGATTCAAATAAGTAAAGTGGTAAAGATTCATACTGTACAAGTGTTAAGAATTCTTTTGGTGGGTAAAGATTCTTATGAGTGGTAAATATTCCTAAGAGTGGTAAAGGATTCTTACGAGGTTTACAGATTCTTATTAGTGGTAAAGATCCATGTTAATGGTAAAGGTTTTTATGAGTAGTAAGGATTCTTAAGAGAGAGAAAGATTCTTATGAGTGGAAAGGTTTCTTATTCTTGGCAAGATAATTTAATTAAATAAGTTATTTTAATCAAAATTTGTTTTTATACATGTTTAGAAATTATAATAATTAATCATCAGCCTGAATGGAAAATAATTTAAGAAATATAAATATAGAGAATATTCTAAATTTAGACTTTTTCAGTAGTTTAAAGCCTGTTAGAGCATTTTAATTTGCCTGTGTGTATACTGTTGCAGGGGAAGGAAGAAAAGAACAGTTACCAATGGTTCTCAAAGTGCCACGTATTACCAAGTCCACATGGTCTGTTTGTGAAAGGCCATATTCATTGTTGGGATTTGGAGATATTCTTGTCCCAGGTAAATTCCAGGCAAATGCAAATCCATAAAACCAATTGATTTTAGGAATTAAAAATGAATGTGCTTGACTTACTGTAAGTTTTGTTTTTTATGATTGCTTCCAAGGTTTTTCACTCAGGATTATTTAGAATATGTTTTTTTTTGCTAACTGTTTGGACCAACAATAATAATTATAATAATTTTTATAAGGATTGATGGTATCCCACAATCACTTATTGATGACTTTGAATAATTTTGCCTTGTTAAAGGTTATTGTTACATAGATTACAGTCGTTTCTCATTGATCACATCCTTGATATGATTTGGCTAACTCCAATGCAATTAAATTGATAAAGTTGGCTAAGTTTTAGTTTGTGTATGCAGTTCAATTCAATTCTAATTTTGATCAGGGTTTAGAATATTTGTGTGACCTTCCATCTGCCTAAGCCAACTCAGCTTTCCATCCTTTTGGGGTAGGTAAATGAGTACTAGCATCTGGTGGAAGTTAACCTGCAATGAATTATTGTCCCATTGAGGGGGAGTCAAAGATTCAGAATCTGGAGATAAGTGTCAGCCCCATTGGCCACTATACAGTGTAGGCTCATTAAAGGATTTAGTTCAATTCCTGTTAGTGTGGTCCATTATAACATTTAGTTATTAATACACAATGTGAATAACAAACTGATTTTTGTCAATTGTGTACTGTAACTAAGTGAATTATTTTGATCAAATAAGAATTGCTAGTGAAATGTTATTAGATCAAATGTAGGCTGTTATAAGCAGGTGTTTTATGATTGGGATAAAGTTAAGAAATAATTCATGCATAGCACATGTATCATGTTATGGATGAACATGGGAAGTTGGGAGAGCACGAGAAAACCTACATTTTCAGGAGTTAGCCATGACAGGTTCTTATATAATGGCAGTTAACAGAATTTTTGGCTATAAATTTAGGCTCTTGAAATGGGTTCCTAATCCTGGAGAAAAAAACAGTTGAAACACAGCTGCAAACAAGCTGGTCATTAGCCTATACTTTTTATTGTCTTCATAATGGTGTACTGTCATCATGTTGCTTAGTATGCTTTGTAACTCTATATAACTTGCACTCATTCTTCTTTAAAGAACAGTTTTACAGCAATGGCAAAATGTTTTTTTTCCTCCAATATGATTTGTTCAATGTAGCTGTAATGTATAGTAATAATATGATTTTAGAAAATACAGTAAGAAGCTGGTTTAAATTGCTTAGTCTAAATAGGTACTGTACCTGTTTATAGGGGGTATAAATAACCAATTTTAGCTTAGCAGGTTCTTAATTCTTAGGTTCTTAGTTTACAGGTTTTTACTGTAACATATATTTTTATGTTCAACAATCCAGGTTTGTTTATTGGGTTCTGTCATTCATTTGACATTATGGCAAGGACACCATGGAAAGTCTATTTTCTCAGCACATCCATAGGTAGGTCTGAGTCTTAGAACTGCTATTATAGTTGCTATGTACCTTATTAAAATAATGGTAGAAATAAATACATAACTCTCATAGATTTTGCTTTTATATACTTTAAAATATAGACTGACTGTTAGGACTATTAGTAATAGTTATCTAGTAACGTAATTCACACACTTTCTTTTATTTTATTCCCAAATAAATCTTTCTTCAGCTTGCATTTGCTAAATTTATTGCTTTTTCTGTTTGACTAGTTGGGTGATACTAAAATAATTGTTAAATTGAGTCTCAAAGAAACCTAAGGAACCTAAGATACATCAAGACTTTTTTCACAACTCAATAATATGTTATTGCTTGCACTGGAGTATCAACTCAGTTTCAACAATTTTCATACTATTCAGAATTGCTTTCAGTTTTTGGGTAAATCTGGCTGTATGTAGCTAAGTTGGTAAGAATGTTCTCCGATCTAGTGCCAGGTTTCATTGTCATGTTGCTTGAACATATTAATTTTTGTCCAAGATATCCCAATTTCTAACAAAGATATCTTATTCTGTTCCAGCATATGCTACTGGATTGATAATCACCTTTGTTGCACTGTTTCTAATGCAGCAAGGTCAACCAGCTCTGCTGTATCTTGTACCAAGTACCTTGATAACAGCAATTGTTGTTGGTTCTTGTCGTGGTGATTTGAAGAAACTTTGGACAGGAAAAATGGTACAACCACATGGCCTTCTTCGGCATCCTGAATTTGTCTAGTTTTTCTCTTTCTATGACCTTCTTCACACTTTTAAAAATGTTAGTATTATTCTAATAATACTTTCTATTAACCTTTTTAAGCTTATTCTGGTCAAAGGATGCAATTAAAACAAATAACTATTTGATAACTTAAAGGATTATAATAATTTTATGCATGTTTGTCAATTTAAAGTGTTATAATTTTAAATTTAATTGGTAAGGTAATAATTTGTATTTAATTAAGTCAACAAAACCACTGGACCAGTATAAATAGCATTAACTATAATTTCATTGAGCCAAAAATAATTGATCTATTATGCTATGCTTATCAACATAATTAATAAAATATAATATTTTTCATGTGCTTATCAAACAAAAACTGTGATTATACATAACTTACTACTGTCAGTATTCAATATTCAAATATTTATGGCAATATATTTTACTTACACTTTAAAAATCTTAACACTAAGTCTTATTATTATTATCAACAACAATCTTTATTATATTCTTACAAAAAAAGAATATTTATAATTATTTAAATTTTGCAAGTTTGATTTTATTATCAATGATCTAGCCGTCTGTCAATTAATTACAAAATTTCCATTTTTTGTCACTTTATTTGAAATTTTATTATACTTTGGTTTTTTTAAAACAATTATTTTAAAATTTGATTTAAAACTTTATATTTCCTTAATGCATTGTAAAATATTTCTTTTTACATAATTTCATAATCTATCTAAGATAAAAATAATGTTCAGTGTAGTGGCATCCATTTCTTTCTTTTTATCATCATTTTCTATGCTTTCTATCTTCTTTTTGTTGTCTTTGTAATTTTGTTTATAAGTTTTATTAATTCATCATAAAAATATTATGTATACAGGCTGTAAATGAAATATTAAATAATTATTGATGGGAAACAGCAAACTTTAAGTGAAATCTGTACAAAGATCTTTTTTTCAAGTTAAATTTTTTCAAGACCAGTTGCTGAGAAACCATTGTTAGAAGTATCTTTCTCAATTGCTCGTTAACAGCAATAAAACAACCAAAACTTATATCAATTTTAAAATTATTTGTGTTAGTAACTTAATTTTTTCTTTCATTAAGACTGCTATTTTTAATGCTCTCTCAGAAAAGAATGTGGCACAAAAGAAAGACTTTCTTTTTAATTTTAATGTGCATTCAAGAATCAAAGTACTTAACACATTTCAGTTTGATATAAGGGTTAGAGAGTTCAGATTAAAGTTGAAGTGTTGAAGGTTATGGTAGAAAATAATTTAACACTTGGTGTTGTATCAGAAAAGGGAAAGACCCATAAGTTATTTTTAATGGATTGCAATAGTTGTACTTTCAAAGCTAATAATATAGTACTCAAAGAATTGTTTTTAATTACTTCAATTGCAGATAGCTGAAAATGTTGACTTGAATGCCCAAAGTTCTGACAGTGAAGAAGAAATTCTAAATAGGAATAGAAGAACACAAGCACACTCACCAACTAATGAGAGTGACAGGCTACTTGGGAGATAACATTTATTTTGAGCATTACAGTACAATATGTTTCCCAATGTGTAAAAAGGGGCGGATATAGGTTATTGAGAAAGAGGGGGCCGGTCATTTAAAATGGTTTAGTAGCTCGAAGGCGGGAGTATCTATGGGTATCTAATTTCACGTAGAGACAAACAATGGAAAGTAGACCACGAACCACGATGGGGACCAAAGCAAAGAAGGAATTTATTAACTGAGTAACCGCACAAGCATGTGCAAAACTCATGCGCGACTCATGCGCAGTCTTCCACGCAATTAAATCGTATGCTTTTATTCATATTTTAGAATCAACATCAATTTTTTTAATTAAAAAAATGATTAAAACCATTTTTTTTATTCAACAAAAGGGGGGGCCGTGACCCTTACGGCCCATCCTTAAATCCGCCCCTGACATGGTATTTTAAGCTATTACGAAGGGGCTTCCCTTGATGGGAAGAGTTCACTTCTAGTAGTGTATACTGACTGGAATGTGCCAGTGTTAAATAGAGGTAATATGACACTCCTTTGAAAGGAGTTTTCCTTATAAAGTGGAAAGCATATTAAGGACTGCTAGCAACCAAGGAAACAAAACTTGCATCATATTGTTGGTCAAGAAGTCAAATGAAGTGACCTGTTTTGCGCTGTTTTGACTGAAAGGTTTTGAAATTAAATGCCATTTCAATAAGTATGTCTTAACTTCATTCATCACTATAGGTAGAGGTGCATTATACACTTTTCTAAAGCATCATGTCCCCTAGGGATGTTGTGGGAATTACATGCAGTGGTACTTCAAACTGCAAAGTTGCAGATAATAACTACAACTACAGTTAATATGGAAATATTTTAAGGTGATAATAATTATTGTAAAACCTTATACTTAAAAATGGCCAAAACAGAATTAAGTCATTTGTAATCTATAATAGCAACTGTCATTTTTTAAGGTTAATGTTTTAAATGATAAAATGAATGATATGGGAAATAAAATTTAGAAATAAAGTGAGTTGTTAAACATTTTATTCACTGAGCTAAAAACAGGAACAAACACCTAATTTATTCATTGAAATCAGAATTTTCCATTTCAGATGAAATTAGAACATTAGAAATTAGATGAAATTTTCTCTATTCAAAAATTAGTCAGAATAAAATCATTTTATTTTCTCAAAAATGTACTGTTTGTGTGATAGGAAACAAAAACCATAAATTACTTGGCCCAGTTGTTCAAAGGCTGGTTAAGTTTAACACTGGGTTAAGCAAAAATTCAAACAAGATTTTTTCTTTAAGAAAAGGGAAATGGTTATCTATGAAGTCTGTGTGGATTTTTCTTGGAAAAGTATTGTTCATCCCAAATTACAGCTAAAATCTCTCCATGTAAGATTGGAAACAAGATCTTAGGTTTAACATAATCCTGGGTTAGTGTTTACGCTTTTGAACAACTGGACCCGGGACGATGAAGATCCAGAAGGGGTAAGGGGGTTTTCTCCCATATATTGACTATAATTTTTATGTGTATGTGCCACTGTTCAGGGTATAGTTTTCAGACCATCCAGTCAAGAACTTGGTGTATAAATGGCAGAAACCTTTGTCTAGAACACCTGGTGTGATGTTTTGCAACATTTACAAACTATTTATTACAAATTAATCTTTGACTGTGTTTTGATGTACAAATTTATGAACTGTTTTGGACCTGATTTCTGTTTAGAACTTGTTTGCTAATCGGTCAGTGGGGGACAATCAATTATCCCATTAAGTTGCATCTTGATATCTTGATGGAAATTTACTTAAAAGGGTGCTAGTTTAGATCTGAGAATCAGAATTACTGGGTAAGCCATTTCAAGTTTAGTGATCATGACAACATCACCACACTTAAAGTGTGTCATTCAAAAATACCTCAGCTGGTTGAGTATTTACTATTCATAGCAGTGTTGCCAGGCAATCGGCACTGTTCTCATATCCAGCTCTGACTTTCTCGTGTACTGCCATATTTGTTGTGTTCATTGAGTTCTTATTCTATAATCTGTGGTTACATTTCAATGTGTTATCAAAATCATTTAAATTCTTTTCTTAAAAAAGAATTGATTTATATTTTGATGGTAAAAGCTTACAGAATTACAAGATCAAAATAGTGTTAATGCTGACGCTAACTTGAGTCTAATGGAGGCTTAGATCATCAATCATTTACATTGTGAGTTATTTGAAACTTTATGATTCCAAACTCATCTAGAGCTTCAGCAGCTTCTTGACAAAAATTAATATTTCCATTTTCGTTTATCTTTGCACATGAAATTAACAGCTATAGTATGATGAAGTGAATATACAGTAATGCTCAAAATCCCACAAGATCGAACTTTCTAATCTGTCTCCATAACAGCTCAATGAATTAATGTGCAGTAAATGATGCTTGTAAATTTCTAAAAAGTAATGAATAACACGCTTTGTCTGTGGTGGTGTCCCAATGTTATCATTTAAACCACTTTCCACAATCAGGTAACAATATTAGTATAATTTCTATAATTGTTTATCAATTTTATGTTACTGTAACAAAATTTATTCTTCCCTATTAGTGTTTGTTAAACAAAGAAGACCATTTAATGATTACAATTTGTGTTTATTTTAAACAGCTGAGACACTTTGCCTGGGAGTAGTACAAACTGAACTAAAGTAAAATAAATAAAACCACATTTTGACTTATTTTCAAAAAAATTGACATAAATCTGTAACATAGGACAATTTCCCCTGAAAGGGTATGGAATTTCCCTGTTTTTGTTGTTGGAAAAAGAAATTTTCAAGTTTTCTCGCAAATGAAGCAATGACTCGTGGGATGACTTGAATATGTTGACTTGTTTACACAAACTTGTCAAAGCTAATCTTCCCAAACTTTGTTTTAAAGGATTTCATAACTTTTCAAAACTTCTTTTTATGTTGGTCAAAGAATGGTCTTTAGATTTTGAACATTCTTGAAATGGTTTATCCCTCCTGTTGTACAAATGGATTTGCTATTGGTTCCATGCCATCCATTGGACAAACTAGCACCACTGATGTCCCTCGACACACAACCAATCCTAGTTGTCTTCTTTCATCTGTCAGTTTATATGAGTCATCTGGATCTTTAACAAACAGTTAAGCTAAGTTAACAGTGGTACATTTGTGGATATCTTTGTACATGCATATTTCTGACACCTGGCAATTGATTCTATGTAAATTATCCTTTTAACATTAATAGTGACTATGTTCTAGAAGCCCTTTTTGCAGTCTCAGAACTGAATTGTAAGGACAATGCTAAAAACATTGCAGATAAAAACTAGACCTGATAGAAAAGTGATAGTGCTCAATAAGGTGCCATCACTCAGAAAATAGTCCCATATTCTTGAAAGTCAAAATCTCTACCTCCGAGGATAAAATATTTGCATGATAATTTACTGCTCTTAAAATGCTGGGTTTAAAATGACAATACAGTACATTTAAGGCATTAATAATTATCTTTTACAATATAGCTACAAAGTAATGCACACTCTGATTGGTTCAAATCTATGCTTTATTACAATGATAAAGTCATGGTTTTTACTTGCTTGTTTTGCTGAATCATAAATTAAAGCACTTAAGCACAACTTTCTATGACTTTTAGGCAAAATAGAGTACTCAGGGCTCAAAATAGCGGCCGGCTACCGGTGATGGCCGGCAGATTTTGGACCTTGTCTGCGATTTTTGTTTCAACAACACAGTTGTATTGTACGGGTTACTTACGTTTATACCATTTTGCAAACAGAATATTTTACCTGGCTACAAAAACAGCCGGCAAAAAATTTTAGACCAAACAAAAGAGCTTACAAAAGAAAACAAAATTTAGAACGTTATTTTGAACCCTGGTACTTCTGATGTTTGAAAAGACACACCTGCGGCTCATGATTTTACTACATTCTTGTGTCTTTCCCAACATCATACATGCTACATTTTACCGATAAAGTCATAGAAAGTTGTGCTCTAATGCTTAAATAGGTATTAGCATACCTCTTAAATATTCAGTTGTCCCATCCAACACAAGATTTAACAAAGGATCAAATCCCTTCAATACTCCAGTAGCTATAAATACAAAAATTATGGCACAAATTATAATACAAAACAATCATACAGAGAAGTTTTTTTAACTTTTAATTATAAAATATAATGTTTTTAATACAAAAACTAAACCAGCATACATTTATAACAGTTTTAGTAATTTTTACCTATGATTGGCCTTAACAGACACACTAATTATCCAATAATTTTAAAATTCATCGGTTTAAGTAGCAGTTTCATTTAATTTTTAAGTTACTAGCTTTGCCATACAAATAAGAACAAATATTAAATTATTTACAATAATTTGTACATACACACCTCGTACTACAAATAGAAAAAGTAAGAAAACTTGCAAATAGCTGGCTGGCTACCACAACAACATTGAACGAATAGACTTTTTTACAGTTCCTGTAAGGTAACCAAGCTTCTACCTCGTGAAACTGAGGCTTAGGGTGACCTGACACTGTTAGAGAAGAAAGAATTTTCACACACTTCTCTAACTGTGTCAGGTCAACCTAAGCCTCAGTTTCATGTAGCAGCTTGGTTACCTTTCCGGAACTGTAAAATGGTCTACTATTAGGAACCCTGTACAAGATACAACTATAAACAAATACTTAAGATACTAGCCAATGTATATTGCCGTAAATATAGGCTATGGCTGAAGCAATGAATTTTACAGTCATAGTAGTGCAGGGCTCAAATTAAGTAATAGTTTAGTATGACTGATTTCAGATGGCTCAGAATAGTCAAATTCCAAATTCACCTTTTCCTCTTCGAAGGCGGATGCTTTTCTGTGTGTTCTTTCTTTGCATGAATTGTCGGATAAAATAGATATCGTCTAACTTCAAACTTGTTTTATGTTTGACTCTTGATTCCGACTCGAGGATCTTCCTCTGCGCCGGACTTCTAAGCATTTATTTAGGCAGAAAGTCAACAAATTTCTTTCTCTTTCGCAGAGAACAGGTTTGGCTGAATTAAACGTGGTTTTTGTGCATTTTTATCCCAGTCATTATGTCAACTATGTTGTAGCATCTCGCTGCTACACATCTTTCTCATATTTTTACTCTAAAAGTTTTAGTTTGTGTTCCTTAATCTGTGTCACATGACGTCACCTGTCAAAACTACCAGTGTGCCAACATGCGACTGCATTTTATTGAGTTCAAAAATTCGTAAAAAATTCGCGTTTCATTCAAATCAAAAAATTTTTTCGAAAATGTTCATTTAAAAATATGGACTTTTTGATAAAAGAATAAAAAAAAGGACGATATAGGCACTTTAAGTTTTTAAAAGTGTTCCATATTCTAACAGAATGATTTTTGTCAATTTGTAGATATAGACTTTGTTGTTTCAGTCTCTGGTTGCCCTTGTATTGTGGCATACAAGTTGAACAGAGCTACATAGACATATCTACTAAGTTATGAATAATTTTTAGAAACTCTAGCCAATATGCATGTTGCAGGGAGAAGTTTGAGTGATTTCAATTTGTCTGTTTGAGTGTGAGTAAATCCTGTTGCATGGTAATGGCAGTGTAAATTAATATGTATTTGGTTGTTTGTTTTTTTGCTCGAGTCTCTAACAGATTGTGGAGACCATATTTTTTTTATATATCGGAGAAAAAAATCTTATGAGTCCAAGGAAGATCAGCAGACATTTTCAGATTTTATCAGACTTCCTTTAAATACACCCAAGCACATTATTAGCTTACGCTTCTCTTTTGTACTAAACATAAATAACTAAAAAATGATAATTATTAACAACATCTTCTGTCTGTCTTTAATGGACCTCCAAAATCTACCCTGGTCCCAATAAAAATAGCTTCATAGCAGCGTTAATAAGACAGTTGCACAAGTATAGCAACTTTCAACTTTATTTTGTCCTCTGCAATAATATGTTAACTCTTACAGAAAAGCCAAAGCCTTAAATAGCTTGGTCAGCATGGTAAAAGAGGATTGATGTTATTGAAAAAGGACAAGCAAATTTACAAAGAACGAAAGAAAAAAAAATAGAAAAAAACTAATCACATGCAAATACTGAATATAATTAAATAAATGAATGGATAATATATATGTATACATATGCATTATGCATATACAAATACACATACATATACATACACAAAGATGCCAAGGTTGAAGAAATGTTGGGCGTGTGCAATTTCTAGGGAGGGGGAGGGGGGTTCGGGAGAATGCTCCCTCAGGAAATTTTGAAAATTTAATTCCCAGGAAGGGCGATTTTCTTCATTTTTAATGAATCATTAGTTCTTTTGAATTATGAATATAGCGTTAATTTATCTGGATCATAGTTAATAGAGGGGGACCAAAACGTGACCGGTTTCACACGAGTTGTGCAAGGAAACTGGGGAACACTTACCAGACAAAACACAAATTCAGGAGTTGAAACTAAAATGAGAGGCAATATTCATGTTTTGAAAACATTAACAAAAGAAGCAACAAAGTTAGACAAATGAGCAGGTCTGAGGCGTGTGAATGGAACAATCGGGCTTGTGAGCGTGCATGTGAAGAAGTGCTGAGGCGTGTGTCACACGCTCAAGGCGTGTGTCTTGGCAGGTCTGGTTTGTGTGTGTACTTATACGACTTTTTTGGGATATCTCTGGTCGTTATTACAACCAACTACACAACATCAACTTTTTTTAGTCATTCTGTTATATTCCTAAACAAAAGGTAATGTGGAAAAAATGAATAAACACGAAACAACAAATCTGCCGGTATACGTTGGATCAATTAGTTGATCAAATTGGGCTCACAAAATATAAAATATAAATGAAAAAGAATAGCCAATACAACGTAGATTTTAAAGTTTTTAAAAATTAAGGAATGTTATAGATATGGCCGCGCTCGCCCCAGGAGTTTGCCCCATTATGGCGCAGATAGTTGTGAACTCGGTGTATTACAGTTTTTCCAAGCTGATTTCGTATCGTTTCGTTTCGCTTTACCGAATACAGTAAGCCAAATTAAACAACATTGGAGACTTAAGGTTCACTCAAAAATCTTTATTTGCCCACATTCAAACTTCAACAGTTAATTTTAAATATTTTTGGACAGAAAGTCGTTGAAATTATTTTGTGATTGATATATTTTAAATAGCTAATGAATTACGTAATTTATATTGATTAAAAAATTTGGCGGAAAATTTACTAGTTTTCAGTCTCCAGTTTTCGATTAGTAAAAATGTTAAACGCTGACACATTTGTGCGAAGGCTCCATCATGTCTCCTAGCACATATCCGCACATGTAGGACGTATACGGTATAGTATTTTTAAAAAGAGAATACTATCTGGAAATGGTTCGACTGAGAAAAAGTAAGGGCAAAAAATGGCGAAAAGGTCAAAGCTGTGAATCAAATCCTCAGAAAAGAGCTTTCAGAGATGCTGCATGCCGCGGTACTTTTCGTCCAAAAGGCGATAATGCACGTGGTCACTCCAAACTTACAATGGACGCTATTGCAAAACACGACAAGACACACGATTCCGATGGCGACGTAGATATACAGGAAGGTGATGCACAGAGCATACTTAGCGATAAAACGTTTGGTACGAGCTTTAGTGTTGGAGGTTTAACAGATTGTTCTAATCCGGTATTTACGAGCGTTCGTCGATTTTGGGACTCGCCAATGGCGCATCATAAAGAGGTCTGTAGTGTAGAATTCATTGTGGATTATTTGTTAGTCTTTAAAACACACTGATAGCCGCCGTTAAAAACTTTAAAAGTCAATAAGAATTTAATAGATACAAGTGCTTTCGGATTAAGGTTTAGTGTCTTCGACTTTCTTCACTCCATTCCCACAAGCTAAATAATTATGTATTCGGATTGAAAAGAGAAGGTAAGATTCCCGTATTGGAGAGTATTTAATGGTGTGGACAATGTATGGATAAATATCTCACCAATTTTCTTTTTAGCTAATCTTCGTCACCACAGGAACCAGTACACCCCAGAAGGCTATAGCCAGCTACTTGTACTTTAGACTGGCAGATTGGCCCAAATAATAATTATAATGGACAAATATCTTCTGTATTGCAATTGGGCTTACTATTGTTTAATCATTCAAACTATACCTTACTTAGACCCTAACTTTTATAGTTATATGCAATGAAGCTTCGTGCTTAAATAAGTATGCCCCAGTATGGAAATTACCTCATTTCATCACTCATATTACTATAATTGAATTTATGATCTGGGTAAGGGTTAGTTTGTATGATTGAACAATAGTACGTATCTGTAGTGCAAAGACAACAAGTCACTTTTGATCAAATTTGTCTCACCCTACATTATCTCTAATATTATGTCTTTAAAAACCTTGGGATGGAGGATGAAGGAAAATTTTGGATTGCCGAGATCACATTCAGGTTAAGATTGGCTGATAACTCACAACCTATATAGTTGCTCAAGGCAAGAATCGTATCGAGATTATAGCAGTTGGAGTGGGGGAGTATTAAGAAGAAAATTGATGTTGTTAGTATCAAGACCAGCAAATTGAAAGATGATAAAAGTGATTCATAATCTTAAGAAGTTTTTGATGAAATTTGATATTAAAGACTTACCAGTAATGTACTGTAATCAATGCTAACAGTATTTCCCTTTGGAATTCTCATATTCACAGACTAGAAGTATATACATTTTATTCTGATGAACAGCAACCAATGTAGTTCACTATTTAATTATTAACTTTTGTTCGTACCTGCAGGTCTGTGCTGTTCTTGCTGCTGTCACTGAGGTTTGTGGTAAATTTGCCAGGTTCTTGTTCACTGTTTGTCAAGATAATCTTTTCTTTGCCATTTAAGTTTTCAAATTTAGTATATCTATGGAGTGCATCAGACTGCTGGTGATAAGATAGCCATCAAGATTTGACAATTGTTAGCTTTTTACAAACCTCTTCAAATATTTGAAGCTTTTTAATTTAGGGAAGTTTAGAATTGTTACTGAAAAATTGTTCAAGGCCTTGAGGCAGTTGAATTTTGTTTAGCTCTGTTTTGAGAAATTTTTATTTCATTCTTTATAAATCAAAATGAAAAATTGCCAATTTATAGACATTTTAGTAAAAATTTATTGTAAATGCTATAATTCCGAATGTTTTAGGTAATCAAGGCTGAAGGTGGTTTGGAAACAGAAACAGAATATTTTGCTGCTTTTGTGAGTAGTATGAAGATGTTAATCTTTTCACTCCCAATCAGTTATCAACACTTAACTTCTTATCACAAAACAAATACAAAATAAGGCATTTGGTAATGAGAAAATCAGAATTGATCAAACAAAGCAAACTACTAAAGATTTCAAGTGAAATTCTCTCAAACTTGTTCAATGAAAAGTATTGGCTCAAGTTGGGAGAACTTAATAATTGAACTGGGACTGAAAGGGTTAATAACCATACAGATGATTAAAAGTGAAATTCTCTCAAACTTGTTCAATGAAAAGTATTGGCTCAAGTTGGGAGAACTTAATAATTGAAATGGGACTGAAAGGGTTTTAACCTCATATCCATAGTAACATCCATTCCAAGTTAGAATGTTTGTTGAATTACACAATTATATGAATAATGTATCTACATAAATGTATCACATGTGATTTATATTCATTTTATGATGAAATTATATAGTAAGCACAGATATACATAAAATATACTTTTATTTGTTTATCATTTAGTTTTTAATAATTTAGGGACAAAAGTAAAAGTATTTCAGTTTTAAAATATTAATTTACTCAACACTTTTGTTATGGTATAAATTACATTGAAACAAAATAAATACAGAACAAAAATCAGTTGGAGATATTTTCAGCTCATCCTCGGTGTAAGAACCTGTGATGTCTTTTCTTTGTTTTATCACTATTATGTTCGCTCGATCTATTGTTTTGACTTCAATGTTTTCTTTGTTATACGTCACTCACAGGTTCTTACACCAAGGTAAACCCATATTTTTTCTATGAAAAATTATTTTGTGAAAATCAATTTCCATGAATAATTTGTATCATAATTTATGTCTTATACAGCGCATAAGACATGGAACCCATTGTTTTCCATTGGACTTCATTAGCATATTGTAAACAAACGGGAAACAAAGGCTTTGCAATTCATTCATTTACTATCTTTGTTGAATACTTGACTGTGAACAATTTAAGGCTGTGAATGTTAAAATTTTACTGTGAAATACTTAAATTTATATAAATAGATTACCTTCAAAACCGGACTTGAAACTTGTTGTAATTTCGTTGTTTTTTTTTTTTTCAACATTGGATACAAAATTAGGGTGCACTGTCATTATACTGTACATGAGTGCGCATTATACATGGGTAAATACAGTAGTCAATAAAAATGTACTAAACTGGATCTTAAATAAATAATAATAAATAATAAATAAAGACTTAATTTAGGTGTCAAGTCCTTCTAGCTGGCCAAAGGCCTACTAATTGGGGACACCATCTTTACCACTCTAAAGTGGATGGGAACCTTTCACATGACATACACACACAAACACACAGATGTAATCTCTGAGGGCCTATGGTTTAATGTCCTTATCCAAGCAGGGCTTCTGATATTGTGCGCTGGTGCGATTTCGCACAATTGACCTATTGCCGCATCCGATCGCGTAATCAGCGAAAAAATCGCACAATATGGGGAAAACGGATTTATTTTTAAAAAATACTGTAATGTAAACATTATAATAAATAAATTATCATTCTTTCTGACTTACAAAACAAATTTTGTAAAACAGTCTAAAATTATGTTGTGCATCGAACAAATACGTTTAACCAGCGAGTCAAAAGAATAAATTAAATTGTTTAAAATCTTTCAACATTTCTGGAATTCACAGCGACAACCACATTCAATAATCGACTAACTGTCTTAGTTATTATTTTTGAAATGACAAGTAGGAAGAGTCAAATAAAATTGAAAGATTTTTTCACCTGAGGAAATACAGATGTGTGACGGACCGGAACAAGCGACCGCAACAAGACTTTCAAACAATCAAACAATTGGTCTTCCTCCAAACTGTCTGCGATAAATAATTTCTTCTTCTTTTAAAAATTGATATCATTGATTATTTGAACAACAGC
>JAOBRB020036476.1:0-15510 GCA_027575285.2 Zoanthus pulchellus | reverse complement strand
TAAATATTTTATAAAAGAAATAAAACATTTTTTCTGTGCCTTCATAGCGCTATGAAAACCGAGGTGCACGTTTGGGAAATTCTTAATTAACAGATATTGACTGAGAAGGAGGACACAGTATATGTTTTGTGGGCCCAAGACCACCAATGTTTCCCGAGTCATACCGAGGGAAACATCATATTTTGTGGACCCGAGACTACCAATGTTTCCCGAGTCATACCGAGGGAAACATCATGTTTTGTGGAACCGAGACCACCAATGTTTCCCGAGTCATACCGAGGGAAACATGTTTTGTGGACCCGAGACCACCAAAGTTTCCCGAGTCGTACCGAGGGAAACATCATGTTTTGTGGACCCGAGACCACCAATGTTTCCCGAGTCATACCGAGGGAAACATCATGTTTTGTGGACCCGAGACCACAAATGTTTCCCGACTGTTTTGTTATATACCAATTAAAAAAAATATAAAATGGTTTCCGTGTTTACATAACCTGATGTAAACATTGTTTACACAACCTGATGTAAACACGCGGGAGGTTGGGAGAACACGAGATAAGCGTAGGAAACCACGACTCGAAGCGGATATAGGATCAGCAGTTAAACTGTACATACCGTATCGAGAGTGTCACTAGCATTTCAGCACACACGATACATGCGATCACGGCGTTGAATTCAAATACATCAAATGCCGGCCAAAAACAGAGCAGTGTTGTCACTATAATGGATATTATTTTGCAGCACTCACTTTTTATTAGAAATAGCTTGTCACATGCATTTTTTACACCAACTGGTAAATTTTCTCAAGACTTATTACTCTTAATTTTTTTGGCTGCTTCACCTTCGACTGTTTTTAATCTATGAATAAATACACCCGTCTGAAAACTTTGTATATAGATCAAATTCATAAAACATGGCGGCCACGCGGATTAAGACTGGGGCGAACATGAGTTCGAGGCATTTTAGGTATTTAGGGCACTTTCAATTAAATGTGTCCTAAAATGTCTCGACCTCATGTTCGCCCCAGTCTTAAACCGCGTGGACGCCATATTTATGAATTCGGTCAATACCCCAAGAGGGAATCGAACCCACGTGTCTCCCTGTATTCTAGTCAGAAGTGCTAACCACTAAACCATCAGAGACCACCACGCTGACATCGTAGCAGTTTCATGATTGGTTGGTAAGTGCGGGATTCCTGGGACCACTTTTAATTTACTCGGGTGAAATGCAATGCGGCTAAACACCCGTGTGATGTGTTTGTACTCAAATAAGGCTCAGATCAACTGAGCGCTTTAAAATGAGTGATTAAAGACAAGGCGTTAAAAACAATGCCGTTTGTCTGTATTTTGCGAAGATCTCTATACGAAGTTTACTTACCACTGACCCCTTCTGCATTTTATCCTCTCCCGCAGTCCTCCCCACAGGCTTCTGAGGTTAGCTTTCAGTGTTGCCCAACGATCTTACAAGATTTAGCAAAGTTTCAGCTAAAACATTTTCACATTTTTAAGCCTCTGTCCTAGCTTGTTCAAAAATGTTGCTTAATATTCGGCCAATACCTGAGTTGTTCATATTAAAAATATTGTGTATATATAAATATATGTGTGTATAAAACACAAAATATCAATAATGGTAATGATGATTTCTCAGAAAAATATAAATTAAAACACAACTGAGACAACCATAGGTTGATGGTCTTCATCAGGGCGACTAAAAGACCAACCGTTTTACACACGAATTTTATACTATTTGCTTAAGCACGCAATAAAAAACGGTTCGCGTGTACATATTGAAGAAAATAATTACAAACTGTCAGTCACAATAAAAGTTATTACAAAACGTACAAAACTTATTTCGCGCGCGCGACAGTCTATTCTGCGAATAAAAAAAAGTCATTGAAATTAAGTCCATCCGGAGCAACAGATCCCAATCTATAAGCCCACTAGCCTTCCTTATCTCTTAATTTTTCTTCTTCAAAAACATGGTCTATTAACATAACTTCCATATCCGACGCGCCATGCATGATGTCCCTCCGAGCAAAAGTGTTTATAATTAAGGTCATCCTTCTCTCTGTAAGTTAAAATATAATAAAGCAGTGGTTTTAGCTATTATTGAAAGGGATTTGTAGTGAAACCACACACAAAGAGGAGTGAAGTTGGCATAGTGGTCATCAGTGGCGCCTCCAACATCCACGACCCAGGATCAAGTTCTAAGGTTCGCATGTGGGCCGAAAGCCCTTGGGGTTTACTACTGAGCTGTAATTTCGACTTTCACACCAAGATCTGAGCCTTAGTAGCAATTAAACATACGTTTCCGGCTAGGAAGAAAGGGCAACTACTTCCTTCGCAATTGATGTTAAATAAAAATATTATTTTAAAGAAGAAGGAGAAAATTTCTTTGGAGGTATTGGGTCAAAACCTACTACTTGTTTGGGAACACCATCTTTACGACTCTAAGGTAGACGGATCGAGACCATTCTACATGACAAGATCACACACCACATAACACAGATATGTCTCCAATGGCCAAAGGTTTAAATACCGTTCTTGTCCTGGAAGATGTGAAAGTCTAACCGCTGAAAGATCTTAGCAAAGTCAGCGCCTTTCCGTCAATTATTTTAAGAAACTGAGTGCATGAGAGTGTTGGTCTGGTCTAGCATTCCTCACGGTTAACCAGAAGGCGGTTGCGGACGGAAATCCAGAAAACTATCTAACTTTATGGGAAATGACGATCTATTTAAGCATTAGAGCACAACTTTCTATGACTTCATCGGTGAAATAGAGCACACGTGATGTTTGTAGAGACACGAGAACGTTGTAAAATCACGAGCCGCAGGCAAGTGATTTTACAACGTTTCGAGTGTCTCTCCAAACATCACAAGTGCTCTATTTTGCCTAAAAGTCATAGAAAGTTGTGCTCTAATGCTTTTGATATAGTAAAACAAGAGGCAAAACAGGCAAGTGAAAACCATGGCTTTATCCTTGTAATAATTAATGCATAGATTTGAACTAATCAGAGCGCACTTTATATATATCATTAACTCTGTTATAAAATACAATTGATATAATGCGCTCTCTGATTGGCTGTGCAGCATTGTTTTAATTCTCAGTAAAGCCACAGTGTGGTTTTATCTTATTTTGACTCGTCTCTGGTGGTAGCTATTTTATAAAAGAAATATAAAAACTCGCCCTGCTTGCTTTGTTCAGTTAGAACCTTTTGTTAATTTTAAGTTCACTCAAGAAGTGCGAGAAAAACGTACCTGCTACTTGTTTTTCTTTCAGCACTTCTTTCATGAACTTAAAATTCACGCATGGTTCTATAACTGAACAGAGTACACATGGGTTAGTTTTTTTGTTTCTATAGTAAAACATAGGTTTTCGACTAAGGAGAGCTTGCACCAGATCCTATCTATATTATAAATAGTTATACACAATAAAACAGTATGCAGCCAGTGTATGCATCAGATAAGTAGACCCTATGCCAGTATGGAATTATCCTAGTATGTGTAAGTACAGTTTTTCACTTCAAACTCTAAGAATTTTTAGGATAACTATAGAAGATAGGGTATGTCTGGGCAAAGTTTAGTTTGTACATGATTAAACAATTGAGTATGCCCCATCCTAAAAATTTTTCCTAGGAATTTCCAAGAACCTATCTTTTGACGAAAAAGATAGCTGCGGATGACTCAAATTTTATGAAGCAAATTTCCTTAGTAAACATAGTTAACTGAATTTTAGAGATCTTCCCTTGTAGCCAATAGAAAATGAATGAAAAGTGTATCTATAGCACCCCCTGAAAAAAATGTTTAGAATAACCATATATATACAGATAATTTATGTATGTCTTTAGAAAAACTAATCTACAAGGGGTTATTGATATATATTTGAATAATTTAGCTGTTGTGAAAGAAATATTGCTGTAGAAGTAGAAGCCTGTGGGGTTTGCTGTTATACTTTGCCATTTTTCAGTTGTAGTCAGGGTATAGTATGCTGGGGAGATTTATTTGATGCAAAATTAAGGTGTGATTGCTTGCAGTTGCAGGTTGCTGCAATAAGTATTGTGTAAAGACCCAAGTTCTTAACTTTGTGCAACAAAACCTATTACACTTTGCAATTATATATCTAAACAAATTGTTTTGCAACTAGGTTCTTAATTTTGAACATTGCATGTTATGTCAGGTACTTAAAGAGAGAATATTGTTATGTTTCCAACCCTCAACCTCTAAATTATTGTGCAAAAAGTTGATATACTCTTGACTTCTTGTTATGGATCCAGCAGCCTAAATTCAAACCCAGTCATTTCTTTGTTTCTATATTTACATGTACTGTATGTACTTACAATGTGCAAACCTCACACACATGCAGTATAAGTAGTTCAAAGACATGTTTAATTTTTAGAATAGAGATCTTTAAAAACTCTGAATGCATTACAGTGCAGCACAACTGCATGCACTCATTCGCAATCACAATTAACTATTGCAGTTGAATTCAGATATAAAATTATCAGAAATCTTGCAACATCATACATACATAGAACAGAAATGCAAGGATTAAATCCCCCCTCACCCTCTACTCTGTCCAAAATTGTTTTAATGTGACTCATTACCAATTGGACTTGCCATTGTTTCTCAAGCAGGGGTGTTTCCAGAGGCGGTTCGATTCCAGGGGTCCCAGAATCCCAATTTCACTTCCAGAAACCCACTTCTTAATTATTTTATCTCTACAATTATTGTTCATTTTGTTTAGTGCTTGTTATATGAAAAGTGACTAGTTATTGGATAATCAGTGTAGTAAAAAAGGCTAAACTATTATAGACCATGCCACTTTCATAAATGGAGACTTTATAATAATTCTTTTGTATTTATTCAAATTAGCCTTGCTAGCCTCGTCTTTGAGTTTAGAATTCAAAATAATATGTTATCCCAACCGAGGTGAGTGAGGCTAATTTGAATACTGACAAAAGAATATTTAAGTAGTCGCCATTTATGAAAGTGGTCTATATTAGTTAAAAACTCAAATGTAATTTTAAATTAAAAGTCTTCACTCGTGAAGATGACTTTTAATTGAAAATGTTTGTGAGTTTAATTTTTAACCAATATATTAATATTTTCACCTTTTTATTACATTTTACATTTTTAAGCCATTTCTTTAGCATCTGATTGTATATAATCGTTTTGCAATTTTTGGTATTTCTGAAACCTTAGTGAGTGAAAATTGTAAACCAGGTACTCAAGTGCAAGTTGTAGGCTAACAATACAGTAGACCTCTAGTAGATCTAGCGTAGCCAGTCATAATGCAGGATGTTAGACCTCTAGTAGAGTAGCCAATTAGAGTGCAGTATAACTGTTAGACCTCTAGTAGATCTAGAGTAGCCAATCATAATTAATGCAGGTTGTTTCTTAGACCATTTTTGGTTTATACTGGATGAAATTGAAATGTGCTTTATGCAATTGAAGTTGTCATACCCAATAACTTGACTGATTAATTAATAAATTATTTTTAATTCATATAGACTGTTTTATAGAACAGTGCAAGAACGGGTCAGGAATTATTTCAAAGAAACAAAACAGGTACTACATCAAGATTTGATAGTCTAATTGATAGCTTAAAACCTTTGAGAAAGGAACAATTTTGCATGGATATAAAGAATATAAATTATGTATATATAATTTAACCCAGTCAAGCAATATTTAATATTATTAAATTTTCAACCTCGAATATTGCATTTCAAGCGTTCTGATTGGTTAATTCACTCAATCTCGTTTATCAGCTCATTGACCGAATGACCATATATATATGGAAACTAACAAAAAATCTTATTTATCAATTATTTATTAAAAGTTTTTTGCTATTTTCAAGTATTGGAGGGTTTGGAAAACTCATGAAATTTAATAAAACAATTATTCTATTCACGCTTGTTGAATATGAGATGGTAAATAGCCAACTTGGTGCTATGCTCCTCGTTGGCTATTTACCATCTCATATCCAACGTGCACTCTTGGAGTAATTGTTAAATATTTGGCGAATGTTTACTATTAGACAATACTGTAACTGCCTTCATCCATTAGTAAATGCCTTATTGTACTGAACTCGAGATGCAAGTTTGTGGAAAACAGTAAAATTAAGTTTTGGATGCATACTTTTCACGATTCAAGCGTTGTTTGAAATACTTTAATTCATTTGTCATTGAAGAAGTGTGGTGTGAAATGGTCCTTTTTGTTTATTTTACTTTAAAGTTGGCATGATTGTAATGTTATAATGAGTTTATGCTCTTTTTATTTATTAAGTACTGGTGACCTGCTAGCTAATTATATCATTTTGTGATTATACATGAGCCTGTACAAGTAATTATTTCTTTGAATCTACAGGATCCAAAGTTTTCTTGGTGGATGATGCTACGATATTTTCTTGTGCCGACCATTTTGCTCCTCAGTTGGAGTGCACAGGTGACTCCAAGTTTTGTCCAGAATATTTGAAAATATGTGGCCCAGCACATGAAAGTAAAATCAGCTATAGTACATGTATAAGTGCTCCTCAATTTGAACTGAAAGTGTTCTAAAAACGTTCAAGGAGTTATTAAACGTGTTCATATAAAAAATTTTACTTTATAAACGGCCGGAATTCCGTATACACTAATTCAGCCTTTTTTCTCTAGGAGAAAGATAGCTTTAATGATTTCTGTTTGAAAGGTGCTTGGAGCTGCAAATTCATACCAGATTTTACTCAAAAAGATAAAATGTCTAGCAATTGATAGTTAATAAGTTAAGGACAAGTATGTGCAATTGCAATATACCCATCCAATTTTAGATTGCAAAGGTAGTGCATGCCAACACATGCATTTGATTATGAATCACAAATTATTTTGGCCATGTAGCTCTAAGAGACATCTGTGAATGTTGATAGTCAAGATATAATTTAAATAATTTAACTAACACTGTGGTCTGTATTTCAGAGTGAAATCAATGAATATTTTAGTATTGATTGTTTTGTCGATAATTATGGCCACTGTATACATGTAGTCCTCAGTCCCAAGTGAAATTAATGAATAATTAACCTTTTAAGATACATGTATTAGCTATATAGTACTGCCACTGATTGCAGTTCAGAGTAAAATCAGTAACTACTTTTATCTGTATAGATACGGTGTACAGTACTTGGTACTGCATGCATGTGCAGTCCTCAACCAAAGTAAAAGTTAGGAATATTAATATTCGAAGACATATCTTAATGATTTATTACTGCACCCCCAGCAGTCCATAAATGAATGACTATTGTTATTGCCACCACAGTCCATAGTCCAGAGTGGAATTGATGAATATATTAAAAAGTGAAGGGTGCAGATATACTGCATGTAATATACTGCAGTCTGCTAATAAATAAGAAAAGGTATGGAAGATATCATACAGTGATCCTGGTCCACAGTACTGTCCAGAGTGGAATAGGTGACTTTATGAATATTACCCAGAGATTACATATCACCAAAGCTTACCCCTACATAAACCCTAACATTAAGTTATACCATACCATTAATCCTTAAAACTAACGTTACTTCTAGTTTTTTGTTTTAAATCGGAATTAGGATTTTTATTAAAATAAACTGTACATATTATTTTCCGAATGTATTTTATTTTATTTTGAAATGTTTTGTCTTGACCGTGGTGTATTTTGTTACGTGCTTCTTCATGTGACTACGTAAGTTTTTTTTGTGTACAGTGGCAGGGGGTTTGAAAATGTGCAAATGAATGGACGATTATAATCGCCAGTTTAGCCAAAAAATATCAGGCTCTTTGACTAATCAAGTAAATTTTTCTAGTTAGCTGCAAGATAAATATTAAGTGCACACCTTTTTTCAATGTTTCTAAGTCATTCACAGCTACAGTTGCAGACGAATTTTAAACCATGAAAATATGCGATTAATTGCCATGAAAAATAAGTTTACAAAATGCAAAGTATCCCAGAACAATGTGTAAGACAAGTTACTTCAAAAGAGTAAACTGTTGAAATTCTAAATAGTAAACTTTGTTTACAGTTTGACTAAAAACAAATGTGCAGTAGGGATATACATTTACAATTTGCACACTTTTAATATGCTTTTCTAAATGCAAAAATATAAACATTATCACGGTTTTTGCCGCCATCAGTAATAGCGGTCGGTAGGCAAATTAATTAGCTCACCATAAGAACCTTACTGTGGAAATTATTCAATAATGCATATGTTCATTTACGCACTAGTTTTAAAAACGTTACTGATGAGTTTAAAACTTTAATGTTGTGAGAGAGGAACTGAGTTCCAACATCATATCGTTGAATAAGACCTTTTAACCACAAATTTTATGGTAAAGTCATTGCTTCTTTTTTTTATTATTATTATTATTTTATTAAATTACAAGGTAACTTAAATATTACACAACAATAAAACGTTATCAGTTAGAAAATAGAGAATTAAGATTTCTCCACTGCGCCTTAAATTGGGTTTATTTGCGTATGTTGGAAAAACAAAACGAAGATTGCACGATCGTAAAACAGAGCATTTTAAGGCTCTAACAAATAGAGATCTTCACTCTGCAATTGGTAAACATATATATACCACCGGACACAACATCTAGTGGGACAATTTTGACATAATCGCTACCGGAAAGATTGGTTTTCATTGTAGAATAAAAGGAACCTTATTAATTCAAGAACTCATGTCCGCCATGAATAGGCCATTTGTGAGTTCTCTTGTGCCTCTGATTCAAAACGAGTCTAAGTGCGAAACCTTTCATATGAAAATGAGTTCTGTATTCATTTTCATTTTCATGCAAATCAAAGTCATTTTCATAAGAATGGATTCGCAATTATTTTATTAAATTACAAGATAACTTAAATATTACACAACAATAAAACGTTATCAGTTAGAAAATAGAGAATCAAGATTTCTCCACTGCGCCTCGAATTGGGTTTATTTGCGTATGTTAACAGAAAATTTTTCGATATTGTACATATATTGTAAATATTTTTGAAGACAAATGAAATCTGTGGGACATCCTTCCATTGTGCGTTTGTATATTTTATAATAGTATTTAGTTACAAGTATTACAAAGTTTATAGAATTGTTCATACAATTGTTTTCGCTGTAACCTAGAATAACAGTTGACAGAGAGAATGAAACAACTATCTCAGTCTTTTTTGCTATCCAGCAAGAAAGAGTGTCCCACAAGTATCGGACTCATGATCAGTGTATTGTAGTGCCAAAAGAGATGTATAATTGATTCAGATTCAACATGGCAAAAAGTACATTTATCGCTGTCAAGGATACCAATCTTCAATAGGAACTTGTTTGTAACTCTTTGCTTCTATCTGCGTATCACAAAGCTTTATAAAAAGCTATATACATTTTTTTACTCTATGACTTTATTTCATGGAAAGCCAAATTTCTAGGGCCAATAACCAAATTCTGCGTGCTGATTGGCTGAAAATCGGTCCAGTAACATCCCATACAGGACCGGTAAGTTATTAGACCGATTTCTAGTTAACGAGAGCTCGCGTTTGTTCTCTTTAGTAATCTAAAACTGACGCTATGTAATAAAATATCTTAATAACCTCGTTTGCATGGACGTCTGTCCGGGAAAATATTTGCCCTCGGTCTGTACTGTGAAAGACCTCGGGCAAATATTTTTCCAGACGGACCTCGCACTCGGTTATTAAGATATTTTTAACCTTTTGGCTGATACATACTGACTATGTTTCAGGTGTTTTGGTTGCCCCACCACTGTTTTGTACTCTCGTGCTGTGCCGCTGGCGTGATGGGATATTGTTGTGCTCTTCTGGGTATGATTAACATGCATGATGCGAGGTTTGTTTTTAAAATCTCACCCTCTTCTTTTGCGTTTACTCTTATTCCCTTTTCTTTAACAGAGGCATAAATAACTTTAATATAAAATAAAAGTACTGTACATTATAGGTAATCATTATCACTATCAGATACATCATTATTATTACCAGCAGATACATCATCCTTACCACCAGATACATCATTATTACCAGCTGATACATCATCCTTACCACCAGATACATGATTATTAACACCAGCAGATACATCAACCTTAACACTAGCAAATACTTCATCATTACCAACACCAGATACGTCATCCCTACCACCAGCAGCTACATCATCCTTATCACCAGCAGAAATATTATTTCCACCATCACATAAATCATCCTTACTACCAGCAGATACATCATTACCAACAGGAAACACTTCATCCTTACCATCAACAGATACATGATCATCACCAACACCAGATACGTCATCCCTACAACCAGCAGATACATCGTCCTTACCACTAGCAGGTACATCATCCTTACCACCAATAGATACATCATCATTACCTCCAGCAGAAACATCATCATTATCATCAGCAGAAACATCATTACCACCAGCAGAGACATCGACCTTACCACCAGCAGATACATCATTAACACCAGAAACCAGAGTTTGTACGCCACCTGGATAACCTGGAAATCCTTGAATTTGGGGAATTTTCGCTTCAGGCCTGGAATTCCTTGAAAAATGAGGGTTTTTTTATGATCGACTTGGAAAAATCCATGAATTTTAAGTTGCAGTCCACTTTGTGTAAATTGTGACGATATAATTATTTTAGTCATAATTTTTGTTAATAACATCCGTTACTCTCGATCGTGAATTGCATTCTAACTTGCCGATGTCCCGATTTTAAAATAAAGGACTGGGTGAAAGTGTATTTGCACAAGTGTACATTTCTGCTGAACTTATAACGTGGGCTCTGTTTTAGTCAACACATGGTTCGATTTTGGCATCGCTTGTTCAAGTAATTAATTCTTTCATATCATCGTTTCGTTTGTGATTGTTATTCATGTGTTTCTTATGTTTGATATGATAATGGAATTGCTTCATTCCAGAGCAGATCGTTGAAAGCCTGAAAATCATGCATGTTATGGCTGCATGCTTCAATAGTATTTTTGTCAATTTAATGTTATTTTATAAAAGTTAAATAATATAACTACTGTTGTGTTGAAAGTTGTCAATGTTTTAGCATAATAAAAAGGATTTGTGTCTTCTGTAGTTTTTCTGCCACTTTAAAAAAACATCAGTGCGTCCGTCTCAAAAAATAGCTGAAGGAAAGTTCGTATTGTGATGTTCGAATTGACTTTATCTCACTGTGTGTAAAGTATATCGAGACCTTGAAAAAGTCCAGCACACCTTGAAATTACCTGGAAAAGTCCTTGAATTTCGTTTTAAGCAAAGGGGAAGAACCCTGGATACGTCATCCCTACCACCAGCAGATACATTATCATTACCACCAGGAGATACATTATTACCACCATCAGATATATCATCCTTACTACAGCAGATACATCGTTATTACAACCATCAGATACATCATTATTAACTACCAGCAGGTACAGTATTACCACCATTAGATACATCATCTTTACCACCAGCAGATTTATCACTGTTACCAGAATCAGATGAATCATCTATACCAGCAGCAGATAAATTATTACCGTTATCAGATACATCACTTTTACTACCAGCAGTTACATCATCATTACAACAAACATTTACATCATCATTTCTTTCAGCAGATACGTCATTCAAGCTTAGCACTAGCAGATACATTATTCTTACCACCAGAGATATGTCATCGTTACCATTAGAAGATACATCATCATTACCACCAACAGAAACATCCTTTCCATCAGCAGATACGTTATCCTTACCACCACCAGCAAAAAAATCAATTATTAACACCATCAAGATCAATTTCACTGTCGTGATAACCAACACCAACATCATTACCATTAGTTTCATCACTAACAACTTTCCACAAATACCACTAACACCATACTCTTATCTTTACAACAAACATCTGCAGCAGCATCATTATGATCATTACCATTACTTTACTACCACTACCACTATTAGCCAGGAGTGATCGATTGCTAGGATTTACAAAAGGGAGTATCATTCTTGTTTTTCAGCAACGTTTCTTTTAGTACAATAGTGGATGAGATTGTGAAAAAAGTTATTTTGTTTTAAGTTATCACAGGGAATAGCCAGGATTTTTGAGAGGGGTTCCAACGTAGGGTAAAAGTACTAGATATACCAGTGAAGGTAGTGAACGAAAACGGATGACCAACCCAAAAATCTAACCACGCCGTTGACTCGATTTTCTGATATATTTGACTCTTAACTCAACTTGAGAGGAATTCACACTAACTTTTAGAATTTTAAACAGTTATTTATAGTGTTCCACATGCGGCAGACAGTACTCCATGTAAGTTCAACATAATATCTTATAAAGACCGCAATATTTGTGCAGATACAACAACTCTAGCTATTTATAACAACTCTAGCTATTTATAACAACAAACCAAATCGAGAAAAAATAACACACAATTCCTAACAGGTAGTATTAATGTTTATTCAAACACCGAAAAAGTGCAAGTAGATTATGAAAATTACTATTTGCTTTACGTATGAGAAGCATAGGATAAAATGAACAGTTGTTTGGATAAAATTGCTGCGAGATAAGAGAACAAGAATCCCTGGAACTTCCCCCTTTTTTCGCCCATGCATCAACTCAATTTACTTTCTGTTTTCACAGTCATTTTGCAATTACCCACAAGCCCTGGATGTGGAAGGCGGTAGGCTCCCTCCATGACCTCTTGAATGGTTCCTCTTGGTATATTTGGATTTTCCAGGTATCTACAGTTGAAATATAGTGCAATAAATTAAAATCTTAAAACCTTTCCAATAAAACATGAAGGCTTATGTGCATCGAAAATTGGTTCGTGTAATGTCACGAAATGACACTGGAATGAAAGTAACCAGACAGTAAGTTTGACTGTCACTCAGGACTTTAATCTGCTTTTCCCCATAACTCTTACTCTTAACTTCAAACAGGCTATTTTGAAACCATTGCATTTATACAAAGTTGTTAGACTGGACTGGTTAGGAAACTCAACAAACTACAAAGAAGATTACAATATTTCTTTGTTTCTTGTTGTCTGCACTGTTACGACTAGGAACTTTTGTTCTAGGTGTGATACTTCATTAGTCTATCGGGTGTTTGCTCATTTACATCTCAAATCCTTTGTTATTTGTGCTCTGTCAGCGTCAATGATATTTCAATAGGGAAAAGGAGAATAAAAACATGTAACAAAGAAAGTCATCAGGTTTCCAAACCAGACGTCTTTACTAAGTTTGCTTTGTGTAATATGCTCAGTGTTCTAAATATAACTATTACTCATGCATTTAGTCATGTCACTAGATATAGATTTGACACAACCTCGTTCCCAGCGCCTTTTCCATAGACTTGGGGTTGGGGCGGGAAAAGGCGCCCAAGTCTATGGAAAAGGCGCTGGGAACGAGGTTGGATTTGACATCATTCTAGAATTCTCTGTGGCTAACGCTACTAATTCTGACTCGACATTTTCTTAACTCTGGAAAGTTTTGTAAGTTTTCACTTAAACACTTAACAACAAACAGAATGGTCTAGAATGTTCTACTTTTAAACTAGTGAACATTAGATTCATCTCAGTAATTAAGATCTATTTATATTTTTTTATTATTTCAGTGAGTTTTTCCTTTGTTTTCTATCAATCAATCAATCAGTCAATTCCAATTTTGATTCTAGTTTATCCCCGTAAACAATTGTGGCAGGATTTACCCCACTCACCTATTCCCACTCTTCATCTTGCTCGATTCAATGCATCCTCCTTTTCAAACCAACACTCTTGCTCTCCTTCTCCACTTGCATTTTCAATGTCTTCCTCGGTCGCCCTCACTTTCTCTTTCCCTTCACTTCAAACTCCAATGCTTTTCTCAAAACGTGCTCATCATCGCTCCTTAACACATGCCCGTACCATCTCACTCCATTCGCTTTTGCCATCTGAACCACTGTTTCCTTCAATTTGTTACAATTTGTAATATTGGATTAATTAATGACTGCACATTACAGAACATTACTAACGCTCTATAAAGCTTCAGCTTTGTGCTTGTTGTGACACTTTTAGAACTCCAAGTCTTTTTTAGTCTTACAAAATCTAATCTGAATTACTGTACAGTAAGAAATCTACAGAACTTTGATTCACATCGTGCAAGCCTTGTAATTGCGTTGGACGAGGAAGAACACTTCCTAATTTTCTGGGTTAGCTGTTATCGCGTAGGTTCCCTGTGCACGCAAGCGAAAGCTGATCCGTGTTTTTTTCGTTCCATGGTTCACCTTTTCGGCGCCATTTTGAATTGCCTTCTCAATGCAAAACTTCAGAAATTACTATTCCAACCTACCAATACTCGAACGCACTATTTAAATCTATGATTGCTACTAGTGTTAACTTAAAACGTTATTTATTGTATACTGTAAGATAAAACTTTTTGTGTGAGATTTGATGATTATAAAGTGGTGGAAGACAGTTTCTTGCCTTTGTCCTTAAATTTTTCCCAAGCAATTAGTTTATAATTTTGTTTGTCCATACTTTGATAATATTTAACAATTTTAAACGGAGTATTTTAGTGGTATTTTACAACCTTACATTTCAGTTTTGAAAATCTTTCAAACATTCTCGTCTTTCAATCAAAAGATCCTTTTGCTAGGTACAGCTGATGTTTGCGGTTGCTACTTTGTCATGGCATAGTGGTCATCAGTCATGCCTCCCACCTCTACGACCCGGGTTCGATTCCTGGACTCAGCATGTGGGCTGAGATTCGTCAATCTCAATCTGACTTCGAGGGTTTTCTCTGGGTACTCCGGTTTTCCTCCCTCTGCAAATTCGACTTTCATGCCAAGATCTGAGCCGTCGAGCGATTAAACATTAGCCTCTGGCTAGGAAGAATGGGCAACCACTTCCTTCGCAATTGACGTTAAATAAAGTATTTATCATGGTTTTGTGTAAGAGGATAACCATAAGCAAGCAAGATGAGTATGCGTAACTAATAACTTCAGGATACCCAAGTAGACATGTGTCTGGCTATAGGAGTCACACAGGAGACCGAAGAAGACGATCCTTTTGAAAATTAAGATATGCTAGTGAAAGAAACCTTTGCTCTATATCACACGCCAAAGGCGACAATGTTACATTACTGACCTTAAGCAACGAGGACGAGAACGGTTGTGCTGTTAATTTAGATTTTTACTTCTTTTCTTTTTGCTTGGTGAAAAGTAAAAAGATTTAATGTTTCTCTATAAAGCTAAACAAATATTGAGAGTGTTATCGCGGTTACTTCCACCTAGTCTCGGCAACTCTAAAAAAGGTGTTTTCACGTTGTAATTTTAGTGACAACTCCTTGCACGTGCTTACGCTTGTTGCATTCCAACGTGCAGTTATTGTATTTTCTATTGTTTTCTGCTGTCCTCGTTGCTTAAGGTCCCTATTGCTGTAGCTACATGATTGCCTTTTATTTTTACTTGATAAGCTAAAGCTAAATCCTTATACGAGCCTAATGGCCCATGGGGCCGGCGCTTATCTCCGGTTTCTGTAGTGTTAAGCGGAT
>JAOBRB020036368.1:0-15516 GCA_027575285.2 Zoanthus pulchellus | reverse complement strand
CAACGAAAAATATCCACTTTTCTAAGTTCACCTTATTACGTATTTTAAACATGTTGCACCTTTCTGGACCGCAGTTAGATCAGACTTTCACAGAATTTAAAAATTAACTTTGGCTATCCCACTGAAAGGGATGGGGGCCACGGCCCGTCCGGCCCACCCCTGAATCCGCGCCTCAAACCCTTCTTTAATTAAGAAACATAAGGTTGGCTAAATAAGGTTTTGTACTTTACGGCGTGCTCCCTTAGTATCAGTGATAATTATAGCATATTGCTTTTGACTGTTGGCGTTATTCCAATATCATGTTTTTCACTTTCTCAATTGCAATTTTTCCCAATCAATAATGGTAATTAAAATAAACGATACTAGATTTGAATTACCATTTGCTCTAACATTACTTAAACTGTGAGGGGTAGACTGACAAGCTAGCTATAGCATTTCAGCTGCTGTTATATAAATGTATACCCTTCAAGGTATCCTTTCCGCCAACAAGTTAAAAATAGAAAACAACACGTGCTTAGAATGTTTTATCAAACGGTAGTAGCGTTTTTGTAGTTAAAAAGACGCTTTAGAAGCGCTCATTGAGCTACTTAAAAATAAAAAAATTGTGTCAAGTTGGCGTCGCATAGAACTATGGGATATATTTTGTCTTGATGACAAAAACTGTATAACAAACCGATTTTATAACAAGACTTACACCATAGGTAGCCCAGTAATTACGGTTTTACTATCTCCAGTACGTTTGAATTTACTGGGTTCATGACTACTTGTAGCAATTCATTCATTGATATTGGTTGCACTTTACTTGCAACCGACAACCATGCTGGTATTACTCCGTTAATTTGTAATGTTACTGGCTGATTACTGAACAAGCATGGCAGTTTGTTCGACTTTGCTTTGGTAATACCTGACTTGACCAAATTTCTGTACAAATCCAAGATACAGTGAAGTATAAACCAGTTAGACTTTGCTCTGTCCAAAAGTAATGGCGAACTTTAATGACTTAAAGTAAAGCGTTACGATTACTAGACTACTTAGAACTATGTTCTTATATTTTGAGTCAAGTCAGTTGAACCCTAGCACATTAGTTTTAATATGTAAATCAAGTGGCATGTAAAGATGTCACATTTAACTTAACGTACGTTTTATTCCCCGTTGCATGTTATAGTGCTTGAATGGATGTAGTAACAACGCAGTAGATATCCTCAAAGACTGCCTTCTGCAATGTGTAAGTATGAAGACATGTATAACACATTTGTAGAACGAAACATAGTGTATAGCAATTCTCTATGTATCACTATGAATTAGCAAATCAGACGTTGCAAATGCCGCGTTTTTTGTGAAAGAGAAATACTTGTCTATGTGTGTGATAGCCGCGCAAACAATGGTTTTGCTGTATTTTGTATTTGCATGTAGTTTCTCGCTGTGATCCACATGAAGTTACAAGACAGTGTCTTTTTATATACAAGAAAAAATATCTTAACTTTCAAGCCGAGCTAATAAAAACAGCATATAGATTCAATTTCAAACATTAGTATATTAATTTTTACATAATTCATTTTCTTGGGGAGTGAGTATTTGTTTCATTTTGTATTGAGAACAAACTAGAGCCTAAACTTTATCGACTTTATCATTTTGCAAATCGGAAATATTGAGTCTGTTTTCCGTCTCTAACATAAAACACTTTTACATCTGGGCCCATTTTTTCAAACGCCGATTAGCAGTAACCCACAATCTTGTTTCAAATCTTACAAGGATTGCTAGCTGTAATTTTGGGATTAACAAAACCTTTCCTAGAAATATTATATTCATATTCATAAATAACCGTTTACCTTTTCGTAAAGAAAAAAATTCCTGTTTGAATTTTTGCTTAACCCAGGGTTAAACTTAACCAGCCTTTGAACAACTGGGCCCTGGTGTCATACGCCAGGACTTACGCGACTGTGGAAACACAGTTATAATTGGAGAATCAGCAAGGAACTTTAACTAAAACGGCGCTCATAAGTTTGAATGAAGTGATATCGTAACAGCAATTCATAATGTGAACGCGTAAACGAATAATAGTTTATTGTGTTTAGTTCGTCTAATAAACTTTGTGTTTTCGTGCAGATAATTTTTCTGTTTATGAATTATGACTTTGCTTGAAATTGCAGAAATCTTCCACTGCATGCAAATCTGGCTGCAGATTTTTCTATCAATTTTCATCCAACAAATCGGCTTACACAGACCAAATTATAGGAGAACTCGAACCGCCAGTTCTTGTAAACAGAACATTCTCTACAATATCATTGTCGTGGAAACAATTGACCAATGTGAGAAGAGGAACTGTTGTGTACGTTATAGAAATGAGTTACGAAGGTGATTTGACTTCTTCCTGGACCCCAAAAACGGTACGCTTTCCGTTCAATTTCTTTTATTTGTGAGTAGTGAAACGATAATTATGTTCTTTAATTCCCGAAAAGTAATCTTCGAAATGTTTCCTTTCAATCCTTGACAGATATCACACACAAACGAAGCACATTTGACAGAACTTCAGCTTTGCTCGATGAGGGAGTTTTTTGAGACTAAGAAATCAACAAGAAGTTACAATGGTATAAGATACAAGTTTCGTGTTGTTGCTCTCACAGAATACAGCGCAAGGTTAACTGGAAAGTCTAGTAGACAAATAGGTATGATGTGAGTGGTTGGTGGGCCTCCACTGATCAGTTCATAATGTTATGATATAATGTAACATAATATAATGTAACATACTGATATAATGTAATATAATATAATAGTTAAGGCTTAGCTTCTGGAAGTGAGAAGTTTGTTTACAAATATACCCACGAGCTGGCGATAAAATGAACAAGAAATGTAAATAATGGACGAGGCGAATCCGAGTCTAAGCCAAATACAGCTTTGGCTGCATTTGGTTTGTTCCCCTTGCCAGTATTTTTCAGTTCTCTCACTTTCTTAACTTCTTTATCCTCGAGTATATTCGCTGGATAGTTTTTAGTTGTAAGCTAATGGTTAAAATTACAAATTAGACCTCGTAGACTGAAGGTTCAAAGTCTTCGCCGTCTTTTCTCCGCACAACAACAATAAATTCGCTGATATAGCTCTAGGTTTCTCTCTTCGCTTTTGCTTCTTAGAAACTCGGCCAGTAAGCCAACGTCTCTTCGTACTTTTGACAGGGTATTTCCGTTAGTTTGCTCCTCAATGAAAAAGTCGATGCTTTTATCGAGAGACACAAGTCTACTACCAACGGCTAACATTTTGATACAGCTTACGAGGAGCTGTGCAAAGCTGCCAGTTCGCAAAACCAGGAGCTTTTTGATTGGCCGAAAGGTTTTCTCCACGTGTGAAAAAGTTATTTTGCATCCCTAATTGGTTAACAAGACGCGCAAAACAGGTTTTCTAACAGTACAAATGCACTCAAAAATCTCAGTATGTATAAGACTAAACATAATATCATATGATATGATATAATATTTAACATTTATCCCACGCAGTGGAGGTGACTGAGCATTAATTGCACACAATATCGTGCAATATTTTAATTACTTTCCCAATTCATTGCATGGTTCATAATGACTACTAATATATTAGCAAGAACAATATTGCGAAGACAAATTTAAAATATTTTGTAAATAATAATAATTTATATTAAAATGTTAATTTTTTTATATGTGAAAAAAGAGCAACGCCGCTTGATTTGCTATTGTATTTTCTCATTTGTGTATCATTCTGTAGATCTTCCACGACCTCATCCGCCGAAAAATGCAAAGTTTCAAATTGTCAGTTATGAAGCAGCTGGGCAGTCTTTTAGATTGTTATGCCGTGGACAGTGGAGTCCATCTGCAAGTAAGTGTTTTGCAAATCATGAAGAAACGGACTTGACTTCATACTTTAATTTAGTATTAGTAATAGTAGAAATCTTGAATAATCCCCGAGAGAGTTTTTTGTTTATCTTGCAAGATACTCTCGTGATATCGGTGACAAAACTCCTGGTTAGTTACCTGTACAAGAGAAAACATGCTAGTGGTAAACTAGTGTGACATGCGTCGGTGTTTTTAAAGAAACAATTTAGTGATAAAAATGTAAATTATAGACCATATAAAATGAGAGTACTCGCTTTTACTTTGACAAAGGACTAACGTCCGAAACGGCTGTAAGTTTATCTCTTTTATACGGTGTATAATTTACATTTTGATTACTCTAGTACATGTGCAAGTTCTATTTGAAAACAGTTCTCCTAAACTCAAAACCTTAGTGATTTATCATGTTTGTAGTCACGCTAGCACCTGTGAAATATATTTTATGAAAATAATAGCATTTGTAATGAGCCAGAAAAATTTAAAGAATTATGAAATAATTGTGATAAATGCAGCGTATCACTTTTGTTAAAGTTTAGTTTCTCGAATTATGTTTGCTATGGTTAGAAATCAGTTCTTTTCTCAAGAACTTTCATTGATTATAAAATACCATTTGGATATTATTTGATAGCGAATTCAAAAACCCCTGTTTTAGTGAGTTTCTGATGTGTGCTTTGCAGATGAAGAAGCAACTTTACATTTTATCAGCTGGGAAAGTTCGTTCAAATGTTATTCAAATATTTATGATAAACCAAGAAAATATGCAAGTTTTAAAACCAAAATGACGGTAAGTTTTTTTATATATGAACTACTTTTCCTAGTATTCGATAGTACACTATTTCCACCGTCGCTTTTTTAAAGTCTGTTTTGACATTTGACATTTTAACGTAATAGAATGTTGTTTGACATAAGAGCAATTGCTAAACTAGCTAAATTCTTTGTAAGTCAAGTGGCTCATGAAGCACTTCCCTCTAATTTCTATCGAGTTAGGCAGGTTAGCTTCAAGTACTCGCTGGTTCTCATTTACTTGCTGCAGAAGAATAGAAAGCAGAGTTATCTTAGGCTGTGAATAAAAGGTCACACAGATATTCTGAGCTTGTTCTCAGAGATGTTATTACCAATTTAACCATGCGCGACGATACGAGACACAGGGAGCCAATATTGTTGATTATATGAGGCTTGTTTCTATGGGCACTATTCTTTGATATTCTCCACTCTTACTCCATTCTAGCTCGCATTATGAGTATCGCCATTTAAAATTCCACTTAGACTACCACCACTTCTATGACTTTTATCAATACCATTAGAAAGACGATAGACATTTAAGAAATCTCCGTACAATCATTGCCTGGTGATAATCAGAATGCATACTTGGGAGAATTCAAATGCAAATCAGTGAAAACACAAATACTTCTTGAAAACTGCTAGCTGAGTTTTCACCAGTCTATGAAGGCTCAGAGAACATGTTTTATTTCTTTTATAAAACTGTTTTCTGACTTAAAGGAGAACTCAATAGTAAAACTTACCTAGTTTTGTTTAAATCTATTTCTATAGTAAATTAACTCTGTGAAGTTATTTTTTTCAAATTAGTCGCATCATATTGAGAAATTGAATATAGGAATAAAGAAAATTCTCAAAAAAATGTTTTTTACCGTCGTCGCAAATGCGCTTGTCAGCGGTATGATATGACGTAGGTTACGATATTCAGAGCATAAATATGGCAGTTCACTTCAAAATTTTGACACATATTGTGCATTGTAGGTATTGTGAAATTTCTTTCTTTAAGAGAAGCTAAAAGCCGCACAGTAACCATGTTTTTTCCTCAATTTAATCATCCTAGTATCGTAATTTACGTCATAAGCAACCGCTGACATCACATTTTGAGCCGCCAGTCAAATACTGTGTGTTCGTTACAAAACATCAAATTATTTCTAACTGCTCGGCTAACAGTTAAAAAGAAATTCATATTATTGTTGTACTATGCCTAAATTTTCAAATGGTCAAAAATCAATTTTAGGGTTGAGCACTTCTTTAAAAAAACAAAAGACAATACACAAAGCGCGCATACTTGTATAGTTTCATGTTTTGCTTCATGAAATTAGAAATTCTTACTACGTGCATACAGCCAATCACGTCGCTTATATCATTTTGTGCTTCATAGCACTATCAATACACACTTGTTGACCAATCAAATTGCACGTACTATCCTAATTTATTTATAGTAGTAAACTATACTAGCATCTTTACCGACACTGCTTTTGGTACTGCTATTATCACTGCTACTAGCACTACTGGAATATAAAAGCAAAAGCTGATTTTATCGTTGAAATACTTGAGTTATTGTAAACGGATAACCCTTTTACTTTTATAGTCCTTTGATTTCCATGTCACCCATAAACAAGAACTAGGATGCAAAAATACATTTAAGGTAAGTTTTACCCCATTATTACTTATCCGTTATTGAACAATGCTTACCCTCTTCTCCCCACCCACCCCCGCTTCCTCTCATTTTTGTCATAAGTGCAGTTCTCTGCCGCTAAAGCACCTTGTCGAGTCCATTCCCAACTTCTTCTTCCCTTTACCACAAGTTATTGTTGCGAACGCCTCTTGTTGAGCACTTTCTCTCTCTTCCGACCTTCTCATCACCGCACACATATCTACAACCAGAGATAAATAATCAAGTTATCATCCAATGCAGGTTTACACTTTAGCTGGATGCAGCTTGAGTCATGCTACAACTTTCACGATTGTATATCCAGGTTAGTTTCTTCTTTTGTGGGAACGAACATGATTGATTGTTAGGTTTAGATATTTAAGTCTTATCTTTAAGCTGAATATTTAGCTTTTTCTTACATTTTTCTTATTTGTTTCTGGCCTGACATGATTTAATTTCTTAGGATGCAGAAATATTATCAACTTTCCAAGAGATAAATGCTGCGAAAGTAAGTCTACAAGTTTCTACTGTAGGACTATAATGTCATTAGTACTACTCTACTGTAGGACTATAAATTATTTATAGTATACTACTAGATACTGTAGGACTATAATGTAACTTACGGCACTACATTACTGTAGGACTATAAATTATTTAATACTGCTCTACTGCAGGACTATAATGTAATTAGCACTATCCTACTGTAGGACTATAAAGTACGTAGCAATACTCTACTGTAGGACTATAATGTAATTAGTAATACTCTACTCTAGGACTATAAAGGAATTGGTAATAATCTACTGTAGGACTGTTAAGGAATTAGTAATAATCTACTGTAATCTTGTAATTCTAAATAATTGTAGCAATAGCTATTTGATTTTATTGTTTCCAGTCGATCCTCCAAAAGCTGAAAACCTGGACGACCTTGCAGTTGGAAAGTTAACCACGAGCGAGCTACGGGTCTCATCCGACTATCGATTCTCATTTGACGTTACTTGGTTACCTCCAAATTACATTAAAAAATCCGGTTGCGCTAATTTATTCAAGTACTATCAGTACACCGTAGGTGATATGACCAAGAAACGGCCCTGCGTTTGGAAATGCAGTCAAAAATACATCTGGGGCAGAACGGATAGAACATCTCATTGGGTACGTTTCATTACAAAGCTCTACTTAGACTCGTAATGATTTAGGTTATGACACATTTGGGATTTAATAGATAGTTTGTAAAGTACAAAAAGAAATTTCCTGCGAAAGAAAAATGCATATTAAATAATTATAGAAAAATGCAATTTAATAACTTGGCCCAAAAAGTCAACATGACTTATATAAAATTAATAACAAATTACTAGATTTCCGCTTGTCAAACTAACTTTCTTCTTTTTCCCGCACCTGAAGAAGGCTATAGTTTGGCTAACAGAAATAAAGTTTTTCTATTATCGTCAACAACAGTCTCAAGTCTAAAGTTAGTGGTTGATATTAAGTGTGCTATTTGTTTAAAAACTAGATAAAAATCATATCCAGATACCAAAGCTTATATGGTACTTTTTATAAAATATTTTTTAAAGTGTGCGTATATGTGTTGTAAATTTTTAGTGTGATAAAATGTCTTTAATCTTTTAATGGCAATGGCAAACTATATTTTTTAGACTTTCCGGTATGGAAAAATTGTCCTCGTTGTTACCTTGACCGCTCGATAGAAAGGTTATGACATACTTTACTGTTTTCTCCGCGACATTTAAGTAATAGTTCCGCTGCTTTTCACCGAAAGACTTTTCCACAATGACAGTATAATTTCAATAAACAACTAAGTGAGACAGGTTATAACAATTACTGCGTGACTATCAATTTCAACTGTTCGATATTGTACAGTTGAATGTCTAAGGAAGTAGCTCCAGATAATCAATTAATGTTAACATTAGATAGCTTAATTTTATTGTGGTCTTTCACGAAGTGCTAGCGCTTTATTTCAGTGGTTTGGAATCAATCCATAAGTGAAAAAAAAAAAATCTCTAACTGAAATTGAGACGATCGACGTAACGGCCGTATCACACGGCCTTCTTCAGGATTCTGCCGAGTCAGCTTGTGACACATACGTGTCACGTGATAGCTGACCCGGGACGTCCAGTAGCGCACGGTCCCACGTGTGCGACAGCACTAACCGTAAACCTCCTTTCTTGTTGAGTGAAGGACTATCAATTCTTTCCCAAACAGCCTCCTTAATTCCTCATCTTGACCAGTTTTCCTCCTTGTCAAGAATCTTGACATCACCTAAATCGAAAGAGTGACCCGAGCTTCCTAAATGGTTAAAAACAGCAGAATTATAGTTTATATTGTGACATTTTTAAAGTTTATCCCATTATTGTCGGGTCACCGTTATTAATTAACACAAGAGTCAAAGGAATTCGGTGTTATTGTAAATCAGTACAAAATTCATTTAGCGTTTTTTAACTATTTTAAATTCAGTTTTTAACGAATACTATGCTCATTATTTGATATATTGTTTGCCACTGTTGTTATCACTGAAACTTTGTTTATTTTTTTGCAGCTTACTACATTTATAACTATTCGAAACAAAAATCCTGGAGAGTCTTTTGGTTTTAAGGTAATGTTTTAAATTGGGGAAGTCTCACATATCGATTTTGCCCACAAGAAACGTCAATTTTACGTTTCTCTCGAGATTTCCCCCCAGCCGGCCCCCCCTTAGAAACGTCGAAAATATTTATCGGTATTTTTGTGATCTGAAAACATTGTAAATGTTTTTAATTAAGGTTAACAGAGAATACGTTCAGAACTTTATTTAAGATATCTTCGATGAAGTTTCCATCAAAGTCAATTTCATCATTAAATGCTTCAATAACGATTAAAAAACAGTAATCCTATAACATAATTTTATGATCGAATACAAGAAGCAACAAAATATAGAACACGTTTTCGAGAAAAAAGCCGGTTACGTCAGCTGTCAGCAGTGACCGCGAGCTCAACAGAAACGAATGAGCCTCAAGGAGCTTGCGGCTGATTTCATTGGTTTCTTGGCTCGCTGTGAAGAAAACTTGATTATATATGAGTTTCAGGCAAGATATCGACGACCACTCGTCTCCCCACAAAGTAGTTTGCATAAGATTTCTTGTCTGATCAAATTACATACTACATAAACAAAATAGATTTGTGAAAAACGTAACAAACTTACCGATGAATATAAGTTTCCAAAAAGTCCAGGATTTTTTAACAAAAGTATTGAACTTTCCTACGACGTATCACAGAGAAACGTCACTTACGCCAACCCACCCCACCCCCACCCCCACCCCCAAACGTAAAATTGACGTTTCTTGTGGGCAAAATAGATAAGTGAGGCTTCCCTTGGCCATACAAAATTATATTCCTTTCCACCTGAGGATTCAGCAAATGCTTACTTAATTATGGCGTGCCGCGGTGACGAGGCTCATCAAGGCCCCAACAGTTGTCCACGGCCACTAACATTGAAACTCACTCTCTATTTAAGGGTTTTAATACGGGCTTAGTCGCCCTGACCCGTGGGGCCAACACAGCTATTCTTACTGAATTGCGATCCTAGCTTATCTTAGATTTCTCTTTAGTTTTTTTGTATGTTCAGTGAGCTTAATATGCTGTTCGCTATTTTACAAGTACTAAGCCTTGAATACGTCTCCTCTTTTCAGATACATGCGATCTTTCAAGGAATTACGGAAAGGAAAGAAAAACTCGTAAACTTCACTACGCCACGTAAGATTGTTTTATGAGCAATGAGTGTGATATTTTTGGTAATGGTAATTACATTGAAATTGACATAGTTTATAAGTACTTAGCACAATAATTAAACAAGGTTTTTTGTTTGTTAATTGGCACAGATCCCGACCCAAATGCTGTTAAAGCTCTGCAGCTTCGCTTTGGAAAAATAATTTTGTCGTCCAACGGAACACTAGCAACAAATGCATCATGGGACGAACCTTCGTTTAACTACAGCAGCATTGCAAATTACACAGTCAGCTATGTGAATGGTTACAACAAAGAAATTCATATGACAATGGTGAGAATGATAGGATAAACATGAAATTAGACCTCACGAATAAACGAAACATAAGTTAATTTCAGCTAAAAAGATCCTGATTGGCCGTCTAGAGTTCAATCAACTTTATTGTTTAATTAGCACACAAAGTTTTAGACAAGCGAAACAGCTAACAGTTCACCATACATTTTCAGATGTACCACCAACGTGATATTAACCCTTTGAGTCCCAGTTGAATTATTAAGTTCTCCCAAGTTTGAGAGAATTTCACTTTTAATCATCAATAGTTTGCTTTGTTTTATAAATTCTCTTTTTCTGATTACCAAATGTGTTATTTTGTATTTGTAATGTAAGGAGAGTGTTGATAACTGATTGGGAGTGAAATGGTTAAGTTAAAGTAGCCGATGTTTCGATTGTTAGAGCATCTTCAACTACGCAGCTGGCGAAACTTTCTCTGAAAAATGACTTCAAGTTCGACTTTTTTAATTGCTAAGGCGACGTACTCGAGTTTCTGGTTTGAACCCTACGGAGACATTAACGGTTCTTTTCAAAACTACTCACAAAGCAAAATCTGATAGGCTAAGTGTCTAGTAATTGTTGTGATGTTTGTTCGTCGTGACTATGTTTGTACTCAGTTCTCTTTGGAGTTAAATGATTCGGTCTCAGCTCAGCCTCGCAAATAATACTGAGATTTGCTCTCTTTTTATCAACAGAAATCACGTTATATCTACATACCAGATAGAAGATATGGAGAACGAATTCATCTGACGGTAATAATAACAATATGTTTTTTTTATCGTCATATCGAATTTTTAGTGATCCTCGTGGTAAGGTAATCCGTTGATACAACTGTCCAAGTGTCAAGCCTGCAAGGTTTTATTCTTTCAGGCTTCAGGTTCAGTAGGATTTTTAATTCACAACATAACGTTAAATAAAGTTGTATTATAACCAAAAAATGCTGCTTTTTCTTGTGCTGAAGCCAAGAAGGCTTAACTACATCTTGATAGCTTGGTGGTGTAAACAAAACCAGTTTCAATTCGACCTCCATGGACCCCTACAGTTATTCGCCATATTGTATCTGTCTTTGTTTTTCATTTAGTGTAACTATAGAAAAAATATATTTGCTTCTAGGGCCAGTACTTTGTTTTGTCAACCTTTCCCCTGACCTTCCTCACACACATATTCAAACATTTTCGAGACAGCTATGGGGATTTTTTCGAAATTTGAAATATTATGCTAAAATCAAAACTTGGGAAAATGCTATGTAGCTGAAGATAGGTTTTAGAGATGTAATATATTCCTTACAGTACAACCAGTAACAATACTACGTCATAAAACGTCCCGCAACCTTCTCCTCCAAAACAGATTTCCTGCATACGGTCTGCTAAATACTACCATAATTCACTCAATTTTCTTGCTTATTGATAGGTCACTCCGGTGTATCGACATGAATGGATTAAAGGATTGCCAGTTACAATAAACAAAACAATGCCTGGTAGGTTTCTTCGACGTGACTACAGCTCTTTTCAAGTCACACTTTCAGAATACAACTTATTGATATCACCAGCTGTTTATGGAAGTGCACTTTAGATGAACTATTTATACATATCAACATTAACGTCAAGTGAAAAAATCGTAGAACGGTTTTGCCTTTCACTCTCTTCTAAAGGTGAATGCATGCTAGTGCTATCTTGATACAAATTGAGACAGTCGCTTCATCTGGCTTATAACATGTAGTAGTGATATAAGTAAAACACAATCACCATATCTCCCCAGTGTACTCTAAGCAATGTTTTGTTCTGTATTAATTAATTGTTTGTATCGAACCATCCGTGAGCTGTACATTAATAATAGTTCCATAATTGTGAATTGTGTTTGATTTTTAAACCCACAGTTGATATATCTGCCAAGCTTACAAAGATTTAACATAACTTTTCAAATACTTCAGCCTTTCCTGTCTGTTTAAAGTACATTTTCCAACTCCATATGAACTTGTGCTTAACATAAGTTTTAATCTAATTTCCTTGGAATATCCAAGTCATCAACTTTGATCCTAATGGAAGCCTGAACCTGAGCTAATAACTAGAAGTGTATTTGTAACTGATCCTCTATCCATTTCTCCAGCTATATTTTATTAGTTATTTAACTTGTGAACTACTGTACTGCTCTCTTTTGGGACTGAATTCGCTATTTATAAACACTAGATACATCTTTGAGTAACCTGTTCTAAGATTATAATTCTATTTTTTCTAGTTCCAAGCAAGAGCAATCTGAGTGTTACAGCAGTGGAAGTTTTGAGAAACAAAGATTATATTAATTTCGGTTGCTATTACAATGCAACTTTCAAGTGGAGGACACCTGTCTTCATATCTGATCGACTACTAAACTACAATGTTACGGTTGGAAGCAAAGCAACAAATATCAATGTACGAGCTTCAAATTTATCTTCTGAAAATAGCTTTTTAGGACTGTCAAACCAAATGAAACATGTTTCATATAAAATAACACTATAATGCAACTTAATTTGAACTGACAAATTTTCTTGGAAATTGGCACAGGACCAAGAATTGACCGTGGAAAACATTAGAATAACAAAGAAGATCTCAATTCAGGTATTGATTTTATAATTACGACGTACTAAACCTATATCACATTCACCGAATAAAATTTTAAAATGCATATCCGGAAAACTGGTTGACTTAAATTTTGATACTCCCTCTGCATTGGATCGGCTAAGCTTATTAGTGAGGTAGTTGATTCATTTTCGGTCATCGTTTTGCCAAGTAGTCTATTTATTAATACGAGTCGAATTATAATTTTCTATAAGTCTTTGCATTTTATTATCTATCTCGGTTAGTATAGACGGGGCTGGCACAATAAACATATGAAAAGTTTTAGTCACTTTTATTAAAAGAAACAATTTTGCAAAAATGAAAAAAATTGATCATTTTCATGAATAACTTATAAGTATAAAAAAAAGATGAAATATGAGAATAAAAAGCAAAGTGCGAAAATTGTTCACTTCAATGAATTGAGGACCGTGTGAATCTTTTTATTAGGTCACACCAATATTTGACAATCCATTTTTGTCTGGCACCACGACCATCGTTCCAGCAGAAGCCCCAATGATAACAGGTTTGTAAAATTTTTAAACTGGAAGGCAGCTTGCATTGTTTATATATGTTTTTCCGGGCCATTTTCAACTGCAGAAGCCCCCAGATTGGCATAAAGCTAGAATGGTGGGTCGAGGCAATCTTCTGAAAGAACCCAGAAGAGAGAAGTGAATTCATGCTGATTGAACCGCTAAATTAACATGCAGCGAAATATGGCCGTTCTGTGGAGAGAATCTTGCACCTATTAAGGGATTTTAGATGAGTTGTGACTTGAAAAAAGTGCAGCGAGCACAGAAGATTGTCAGTAGGTGTGGGTGACTCGACGCATAAAATAACGGTATGAACTGAAGATGGGCAGTAATCTCGTACACAGAAATCTCACTAAAAAGTGAGAGATCTGGGTAAGAGATTACATGGGTAGAACTCCATGGTGCCGCAATGGTTGAATTACCCAGAATTCCTTTCGGGCCCAAACACGGAAATTTTTGATGAACAAAACCTGCTCAATTTATTTGGCTGTAGATTCTCCAACTGTGGGTGAAAGGTTCGTTGCAAATGAACACAAACTGTTGTCATTTAACATTATCGTGACTGTAGACTTTTTGTTTTTGAAACATTTTTTCCATGCAAAAAACGAAGACAAACGTTGAAAACCGCATTTCTAGTTTTGCTACAGAAAACATTATAAAATTCCTTCAAATCGGAGTTTTTTTTGTTGCTGCATGTGATGTAGTATTTTCAGGTATTTATAAATGGTGACAATCGTCTCATTGAAGTCCTGCCTCTTGACTTGAGGTCGTGGCATAATTTGAATGTTAGGATACCTTTGGGCATCATTTTTACAGCTGCGTTTGCCAAGGAGTTAGGAACTTTGATTAATTCTTTTTTTGGGGAACCAAAAAAGACGCTACATCCATTGTGTTTTGTTTGATACATAGCCGCTACATCTATTATCTTTAGTGTTTCTTGTAGCTGCGCGATACCTCTCTTTAGGATTGTTTAACATACATTACTTGAGTAGCTGAAATAGTAAGCTCTTAGCATTATACCAAGACTTTTGAAAACGAGATGATGGCTAATGAATGAGATAATCCAATTTCGTGCTACATTTTTAAGCATTCTAAACTGTCTCCCATTGAGTAAGTCAGTGTTCCCATGGACATCTCTCAGATGGCGACCAATGGTAGACTAACGATGATCAGCAATGCGTTGAAACAGATGGCGCGTCGTATAACCGACGTGATTTCAATCGCAGAAATTACACTTAAAACAATAAACAACGCTATGCTGATTTACGGTACGTGGCTTGATTACATTAAGCTTTAGATCCTGCTCAAGTTTCTTGCTAGTGTAGATTGGTTGTACATCAATGCCGAGTTTTAAACTGAGATCGCGTATTTGCCTTTTGACCTTGTTCGCTGATCCTTGAATGGAATACTTACTCTTAAAGTTTCATCAGAAAATGTAGCACGAAATGGGATTGTCTCGTTTTTGAAACGTTGTACATAAGACCAATAACCCCCAATTTAAATACCCAGAGTGACTCTATTAGGACCAAACTCTTTGTTTAACTTTCAATGCCTTTCATTTTATTCATCACTAAATACATTCTGTTTTATTATTCTATTTTTCACTTGATAATGACGTTTTGGAAACGTCAAAACGTCGTGCCATGTTTCATAATATCTCATCGCAGATTTTTTTTAACAAACGTTTTACCAAATCTTTACCTATTCGGGTGATGACAATGATGGTGGTAATAATGATGATGGTAATGATGATGGCGATGATAATGATGATGGTAATGATAATGGCGATGGTAATGGCGATGGTAATAGTGATGGTGGTTAGGATGATGATGAGAATTATAATGGTAATGATGATGATGATGATAGTAATGATGATGATGGTAATGATGATGATGGTAATTATGATGATGGTAATTATGATGATGGTGATGATGATGATGACGACGACGGCGATGATGATGATGATGATGGTGGTGATGATGATGATGATGATGATGATGATGATGGTGGTGATGATGATGATGATGTTGGTGATGATGATGATGATGATGAAGATGATGATGAT
>JAOBRB020036261.1:0-15519 GCA_027575285.2 Zoanthus pulchellus | reverse complement strand
GGGCTAAGTGTGCATAGGAGGAAAAGAAAGCACTGATCGTCCTCTTCGATTGCGAAGGACTACAATGATGATGATGACCTAAGTACTATATTTGATGAACAGCTTATCTGGAAAGATCATATTGATATGATTTGCTGTAAGGTAAATATACGCCTAGGCCTATTAACTCGGATACGGTCCTGCCTTACTCTCAAAGCAGCTAAATGTGTATATCGTAGTATTATTGAACCCGTTTTTAGATAAACGGCCACTGCTTGGAGAGAACTACTCATTGGTGGAAGTAAAAGTTTACAACAGTTGCAAAACCGAGCTGCCCGTGTCAACCTCCGCCGATATTCATCAAATGATACTTTTAAAATTCTTGAATGGACTGACCTAGAGACAAATCGTAAAATCCACAAATGCGTACTTGTTTTTAAATGCTTGTATGACTAGTTCCCCAGTACCTAAGTAATTATTTTATCAGAAATTCTAGTTTACATAAACACTTTACACGAAGAAAGTCTAATCTCCACATACCTAAGCTAAAGCTCAGTCTTACTAAGCGTACTTTTAAATATTCCGGATCTGTACTTTTTAACTCTCTTCCTGCATATATCAAGAATGCAACATCCATTTGTACTTTTAAGAACCTTTTAACCATTGTAATGTAATTAAGTGTTTTTTTTTTAATTTTCATGCAAAATTGTATTCAAATTAGATTTTAAATTGTAACACTAGTTTTATAGTGCAGGGCCCCTCTGGAGACCAGTCTTAGAACTGAATGGGCCACCCTCTGAAAATAAAGTTTCTGTCTATCTATAACTACACACTAGTATATTTGTTGAACGTAAGTGAACGTAAAACGTGGAAAAAAAAGTCACGATTCAATTCAGTATTCATTTCTAACTCTGTTCTTTAATGCCTAACCACTTTGATCCCAGCAGTTTTCATTTTGCCACACTGCAAGACAACTGTACATTTGACAACTAATAAACTTAAAGAAGGATTCTTTCTGAAGGTAAAAGCTTAATATACAATGTATTGCAAGTACGTTTTTCCTTTTTCGGAAGTGATCTTTTCAAAGTGATTTACGCGTGAATTCAAAATTCCCTCATTAAAGATATTACTAACTGGATAAAATCCCTTGTATTGCTGCTGGTGAAATGGCACTGGTCAGTGTTCTTCTCACACAATTCTTTGCTTATTTTTTAATCATTGACTTTAATCCTAGGGTAGCCAAAATGACTTTAGAGCCGATTATCGAGTAGTTTAAACTCTAATCTCGTTGATCCTATGCCATCGCACAATCGACTTTTCTTTGCTCCGAGTCATCTCGTACCAATGTCGCAACTCTTCTTCGCTGCTGTAGTTCTGTCCTAAAGCAACCATACCAACTTTGTGCTTCCTTCCCAACGTTTTGCTAATGCTAACAACAGTGAGAAGAATGGTTACCGTGTTGAGCTCCTGTTCCGGTACATGGAACAAAAACATTTCATTGTACTCAGGATCGATCATATGACGGCGCGGTGTAGTTTTGCCGCGACTAATCAGCGACGCACTGGCGCCTACAAGTTTAACAGCAACATACATTTCTTTAGCTTTCGAATCCGTCAACATTCCTAGATTTCTCGTTTTGATTACCTCCAAAAGAAGTTTTCCAGTTAAGCGTCGATATTCCAGCGACAGTAAGATTTCAGGTCGATCTTCCTCGGATATTGCTAGCTCACCCTCGTACATGATAGCACCTGATGCTCCTTCCGGGACATATGATCCAGGTGGTTGTAAATCCACAAACATCGGAATCAATTCTGCTTCTAGGTTTACATTTCTCAGTCGTAGACTACCTTCCCCTAGCAGATGACGAGCCCCGACCGCACCGTGTTCATAAAGCCGAAACCGGAGCGACATATCTTTAACTTTATCACGGGGATAAAGATACATTGCCACAGATTCATTAAAATCTTTTGGTTTTGTACGAAAACTCTGTGATTTGCCCGGTAGAAGCATTACGCTAACTTCTAGAAGTTCTACATTTCTCTGATGATAAGGCGGAAACTCTATTTTTGTGATGGTCACCGATAGTTTGGAGGTGTGTGTTGTAAAGTCGAGAACTACATGGAGTCGACCGACGCCTGTGACACCATCACTCCAATCCGCATTTGAGACAGCGGATCGGAGTGTTGAAGCTACATGAGTAGGCGTTTGAGAACGTGGCGTTCCTTCAGCGCTTCTGCAACGCGCTGGCACTGGATGTACAGGCTCGCCTCGACGGGAAGTTGCCTTGCTAATAGATTCGTCGTCTGAGAAATGATCTGCGCCACGTAATGGACTTCTATGAATAGGTTTACCGTTCGGAATATGACTCGAGAATGATCCACCGAAACCAACGGTTGCAAGAGTTGCTCTTCGACCTTTTACAGCGGGGCTACTCGGTCGAGGAACGCTCAAGCCTGAATTCAGAAAGTTTTCCCCTCGGTTTTTTCCAGGCATTGGAACAGATCCATCACGGCGTGAAAAGCTTGACAAATCGCTGCGGTCTTCAGCAATGGACTCACCAATTTCATCGATCTCTTGGTTTTGATTTAAATGTTCTTCCTGTTTTGGCCTTGTCTCATCTGTTCCTTGAGCTGATCTGAAATTCATTCCAAATAGTTAAAAAGAGCTAAGTGTCTGTGAAGCATACAAAGAATTTTTGCACTTTTGTTTGTCAGAAGAATGTCAAATTTAATTATTCCCCATCGAGCGAAAGAGTTCCTAGTGAGCAAAATATGTTTAAATACTATTGTTTTTGATTGGTTTTGTTCAGTTTCATTCGTTATTTCTAGAATGAACAAGGTTTCACTAAATTTGACGAGGAAACATGTTCTAGAATAAGCTTAATCTTAATTCACTTAAACCTTCCCTTTACACAATCTTGGCACATTGCTACTTTTCTTACATTGGGGAGCTGACTTTTTCATGTTTGGGGATCGAACTCTTTTTTAAATCTTCATAAATTTATAATCTTGTATGCTTTATATAATAGCATGAAAATGCATTAGAGAGGCGACTCAAAAACAAGCTATTTTATGTGAGTGTAAAAATATTCTGAAGTTCAGTTGTGCTAGGCTAATATCAACGTTTCAACAGACTGACAAAATATTTCATGTTCTCTTCATTTGAATTTACAATTATCAAACCAGATGCTAAAACGCAAATGGCGAATCATTCTGCTTCTAATTCTAGCGATATGTCAACTAGGATCAAAACAAGAAGCTTGGGGCTCTGAATTATTAATGTCACATATCGCAGCACAGTTTTAAAGTTCCTGACAATATCAAACATGATGTGAACACCTCAGTGCCAACCTTAGGCTTGAAATTACATGGATTCACAAATTGATAAACTCTTTTTGTTCAAAACCTTTGGCTTTTACAAGTCTTGTGTTTTTCTTATTCTCACAAATAAAAAGACATATGTTTTAAACTAATTTCATCGCGTACTTACTTGCTCGCTTCAACTGAGTTATCCTGCTCCAGATCTGGAGTTATAATACTCCGGAAAAAGCCTCCGATTTTCGCCGTCAAATCCATCCCTCACAGCTGCTTAAATATCACAACTTCTTTGGTATTTTTGTTCTTTTTCAAAGTCAGTTTTGCAGGTTTCTTCATAGATAATTCACTGATGAATTAGTATTTTTAGTTTACCGCAGGATTCTACAAAACAAGTGGAATCAAGTTTGAATAGGGCAAGTTAGTAGCTTTAATGGCAGCAAAAGCCCAAAACAGCTCTTGATATCATTAAAAACATTTATCGAGAAAGGACTCAAACCCACATTTACTAGTTCTAAGCCTTTTCAAATTCATATACAAAATTATCTTTGGTCAAAAGATCAGTGTCAAGCTTTTCAAGCTATTTCGTTCAGAATTTTACTCTGCCGTGTCATGCGACGCAAAACTTAGCTAAGTTAATATTTTATTTAATAGCTTGGTCTGGAAAAATGCTTTAAAACAAACTAAAACTCAATCTGTAGGTATTATTGATCAAAGCTGCCAGTCTCGAGTGATTTTGCTAGAAACTTCATCGTTTTCTGCTAGCGAACCATAAAATGTAATTGAATCATTTAATTCTAAGGTTGCTACAACAAGAACTTACCTTTAGTACAAAAAAACTATTCCCGTTTCATCATTCAGTGTCGGTTACCACCCATTTTATTTAAATTTAGGCCATTTTTGCGACAAGCGTAAGTCGTTGTTGATTTTTCATCTTGGCTTGCAAATTACGCTTGGCCAAGCATTGCAGCTTGACTAGCTACGAAAGAAAAATCAATTAATTATTTTGCCGAAACACCTGCTCGCGGCCGTCTTTTAATATTTACATAAAATATTCCAGTGGAAAGACGTTCTGGACCTCTATTTCTTCCATTGAGATTTGGTTTTTACATCTGGAAAGATACTTTATCAACTTTGAATGTTTATATTCTTTTGATAGTTTGTAAAGAGCGAAATTAAACAAAATCCGTCAAAAAAAAATTCTTTATAATTATAGTATATTGTGGAAAATATGTTGTAAAACAACTTATATAGGTTTCCAACAATCAAACTGTGAGATTTTCTTTTTCTGAGTAAATACGATAGAAAAAATGTCATGCATAAAGTTTTTAATATCACAAGGATTTTTGGCAGAGTTTTAACGAATTTGTTTTTTTACATTTTCGCTATGAATATTTAGTGCGGGATTTTGTCTTCAGCTGGCAATGTACTGCGGGCGCATCATATCCACTCCTCTTCTTAGAAGAACGGCGCATTTAGTTAGCTCTAGCTAACTTTCATTAACCTCTATTCATAAAGTTTATTTTAGATTCATTTCTTTCGATTTAGTTCTATTTTATATTATCTTTTTGTTCTTACGTTCTGTTCTCGTCCGTTTGTACTCAATTAACACAATTTTTTTAGAAAGTCAAAATTCAAGACGATTAAAATAGATATTTAAGCAATTAACACTCAACGCGTTTCCAATAATTGTTCAGTTTATCTCAAATCTTTTAATTCCTGTTAATAGTTTCACGGTGAACATGTACGAAACATCTATACACTCGATCTTTAAATTTTCCATTTATACAACACAGATTACCTCAATTTCACATATATTTCAATATGCTTAAATGAGTTATTTTTAAATGAAGCAAAAAATGTTGTGGTCTACTTTCTACCTCAGCTAATTTACTGCACCTAACATCTATCTCTTGAATTCAATAAAACATTATATTTGGAAATATGAAATCATTTGATGATATTGGAGAAATTTCAGCTGTCATGGAATAACTCGGTTCTCGCATGCAGCACTGGTAAAGGCCCTTAAATTTATCAATTTGTCAATTAAGCGTTTCTATTAGTGGCTAACGAAGTACCTTAGCGTAATCTCGAAGGTATCAAGTATCGGTGGAAATCCAAACTTGCTTTCACAGACTGCTAGGCTTGCCGCCAGTCATTCTGTTTTCGGTTGTTTCTGAAAGCTATTCGGAAAAAAACTCGAACAAGAAGGAAAATAGGAAAATAATAATATTATTAATAATGATAATAATGATATCGATAATAAGAATAATCTTATCACTATTGTTAAGACTACTGTTAATGATAATAATAGAGGTAATAGTAATAAACTTAATCGATATTGATAAGATTAATAATAAAAAGAGATAGGAAATTGACTTGGAGTGATAGAAGTTAGCCTAAGTAGGATTAACACTTTTAGTCTCAGTAAGTTGCCTGTTTAGATTTACCGATCGATAACGTTTGAAATGATTTTACTTTATATATTTCGATAATCTTTTGCTCGATCAATTACAATATTCTCATTACCAAAACTTGTAAATTGCACGAGATATGTAAGGAGAAGTTGGATCGATGTAAATAGCTGACAAGGACTAAGGAAGTTGAAGAACTTAAAAATCAACAAAAAAGCAAACAAATCAAGCATTCTTGCCAAAGCTGTAGAAATAAAACCGGCTACAGTATAAAGCAGTTCAAAATATCGTCTAGAATACAACAAAACTTACTCAGTGGAATGGGGAAGAACGGTCTTAGTACGAAGCAAAAAGGAGTAAGGGACTTGGAACGAGAAGGCAAAGTGGCTTCAGATGATTTAGGCTTCTTTGATATTTACATTTCAAATAGTGATAATAGTCCAGCAGAGAATCGAACTTAAACCTCCGGTACACTATGCTAATCAGAAGGTGATTTATCGAGATATTTCTTTCTCGGAATTGAGATGTTTTCGAAAGAATGGAACTTTCTGCGGGAGAGGTGGCTTGTTCGTGCCTATTTACTTTGTGTTATAATTTGGTGACATAGAAACTGAGGGTCACAGTCATGCCAACCCTCCCAGATAATCCGGGAGTCTCCCGGATACATGCGAATCTCCCGGTCTCCCTCACGGGTAACCAAATCTCCCGGATAAAGACCCTGGAAGGTACAAAAAAACTCAAACTAGAAAAATTGAGAAAGAATACAATTCTGAAGAACATTCTTGGAAACTTTCTTTATTTTCTTCATTTGTCGGCTGGTTCTGGATTTTAGAAAGATTGACTCAAGTATAAATTGCACAAATTTAACATGCTAATGACTTGATGAACTATGGCTATAAAGATGAACTTGAGTATATCTATGAACTTGTGTTATCTATACTTGAGTTCGTCTTTATAGCCATAGTACCCAATATAGAGACTTCAAGTTAAACTACAAGTATGTTTGTGCTATCTATACTTGAGTTCATCTTTATAGCCATACTGCCCAATATAGTCCACGTTTGTGCTTTCTATACTTGAGTTCATCTTTATAGCCATACTGCACAATATAGTGACTTCAAGTTAAACTACAAGCTGCATGTTTGTGCTATCTATACTTGAGTTCATCTTTATAGCCATACTGCCCAATATAGTGACTTTATGATCAAGTTAGCTACTAGCACGTTTGTGCTATCTATGTTCGAGTTCATCTTTACAGCCATAGCACAGTCATAGCACGTTTGTGGTATCTATACTTGAGTCCATCTCTGTAGCCATACTGCCCAATATAGTGGCTTCAAATTACATACTACTACGTTTGTGTTATCTATACTTGGCTAAATGCTCTCTTGCTCCTGTTTATTTATAAGGATATTCCGCTGGATTATGACGCAGTCTTTGAATTGTCCAAGCTCTACCCCTTTACTCCGACGAAGGACTAACGCCCAAAACGTCAGTATTTCTTTTTTACGGTGTAGAATTTACATTTTTATTACCAAATTGTTTCTTTAGAAACACCGACGCAGCTCAAACTAGCTTACCGCTAGTTATTTTTCTACCTCACGAGGATGACCTTCGTCAATCCCTTGTGTTGAGCTATCTCTACGTACACAGTAGAGGATAACTGGGACTCAAGAATAACTTTACATTTACAGATTCTAACCGCGATTTCATCTGAAAACCAGATAATTTATGTTACATATACTGCTTGAAAGTGATTTTTAATATGATTATGAATATTAGTACATATTTCGTGATGGAATACAATAAACAAATTGCTATATAGAGTTTTCTTAGATCTTTATTTTTGTTGATAGAATAGAACTGTCAAATCACTGTATATAGTTTCCCGAGATGTTTTATTGTTCATGTGTAAACAGTCACGAGTGGCGCAGCTCAATAAATGTGATATCATTGATAAAGCGGGGCGCAAGGAAGGGGGTGGGAAAAGGGGGTGGTTGGTAGACAAGGCTCAAATTTTCCGCCCCCCATCCTTTCCAAAATTCCTGGATCCGCCCTTTGTATCTTCCTGATCGAAGTTTCAGGAAAAGATTGAAAGCTAAGCGAAGAATAAACGGAGTATAGCAACAAGATCTGAAGGCAGCTAAGATGACCACTGACTGCCTAAGTAGATACTATACAAGAAACGTCAACAAACCTTGAAGAAAGAGAAAAGTATAGAGCGCATCTAGTATCTCTTAGAAGTCCTGGTCAGTGACCAGTGTAATGCGAAAACGTTTTAGAAAAGCACTCAATACAAAAGTAAGGACTATAGTAATAACTTCTCCCGGGGGGAATTTCAAATCAACAAGACGGCTGGGATAGCCGTTAAAGCGGGATGCCATCGGGAGAGATAATATACTTTTGAAAATGCAAAGGAGCCCGTTGCGAGCATATGAATGATTTTGCTTTTTTATAAATTGTGTTACCGGTAAGAAAGCCACGAAGCACTTGCTGTGACATTTTAACGTGGCTTCGTTCACCAAGAGCCAATCAAAAACGCTGTTAGTTTCAGTAAAAATACTGTCTTGCAGCCTGTAGTTCCCAGTAAGCGCGAAGAACCAATTACGGACGCAGTAAGTTCCAGTAAAATTACTATCACGTTTTGTTCAACTTGAGCGTCGATCGAACCAAATTTATAACGCGGTATGCCACAGGCATCCCGCGTAATAAGTTCTCTTCCTGAAAAACTTGGACAAACTTTTAAGGATTTTTACGTTTTAATATATTTATATACTTAAATTTGTGGCTCCTTCTGTAGGTACCATAGGCATTGTAACAAAGATTACGTAGTTTTAGCCAATGAAAAACATTATAATAATGCTAAACCCGATGCTCATCCAATCAAAAAACACTTCCTCCGGTACGCAGAAAAGAACGCCGAATGCTGTTCATCTTTCTCAATTTCGCACCAATTTGTTTCATAAGTAGTAAAGAAATATTATAATTACATTGATATATATCAGCAACGTATTAGGTGAGTAAAATATCCTACATACGACTGATTTTAAAAAGGGGTCGCCTCGATGAAACGCACAGCTACTCTGAAAACGGAGTCAAACACACAAACAGTGTCGATAGTTTTCTCGAAACCTTTCAGATTATAACAAGGAGATAAATAGTATTTAGTTCTACAACTTCTTCTCATTGACATTTCGGTTATTATATTTTCTCATGCATACACTCGTCTGTAGTACGGGGTCCCGTTTGAAAGAAACATTGTAATGTAACTATTGTAAAAATTTGTAAAGTTACCTCAACAGCATTCCGTAATATTTTGGTATTTTGGGATTTAGCCCGCAAAAATCACGTACAACATAACTTTTTACAACAGCTGTTACAATTCCAAGTACCATTACGTGATTTAGGCGTGACAGCGTATAAAATTGTACACGCCATTGCCAACTCGGTCAGTCTGAACAGAGTCTGATACGCGTAAAATGGCCACGGTTTCGGTTTAACTGGAAAACCAAAAGTCACTTTGGCGATTACATGCAGGGAGTACGACTGTAAGATGCAGATGCTTAGACACGTGGCAATCGTCAAAAACACAATGATTCTAACTCTTTGTATGCCTTTTGGTTCAGCTTGGGAATTTACTGTCCCGATATTTGAATCCTTGCCGGGGAAATATCTTTTCTGTAGCCCGCGAATCTCGGCATCTATTTCTTTATTTAGTCGAATAAGTTTCCATCCGCTGTAGGCAACTCTACCCGCTGATACCAAGGCAATTATCATGAAGTAAACGATGCATAATATGAATAGTCCTTCTGTCTTCATAAGCAGGAAGGTTATTATGTCAACGACAAGCACAAGACCAAAATGGACTATTATCACAGCGAGTAAAAACTTCACACTTCGCAATTTTGAATAGGCAACCTTTGCACCACTAGCTGCCTCAACAAACACAACGTTGATAAACGCAAAACCTGCTGTAAGACACGGAAACCCAAGGGAAAAAAGTGTTCTTGTTAAAAAAAGAGGAACCTCTTCTCCGAAATGAGTTGGATAATCGTATGGACTGGTAAAATAATAAGCAGCGCGAGAAAAACCGAAGAAAATTAAAAGCGAAAATATCGCGCAAGACAAGTTTCTTGATATCTTATCTTCGAAGTGTAGAGCCTTCACGAACGCGCTGACAGAGTAAATTCCCAATATGAAGAACAAGGTACCAAATGTTATCCAGTGGAACTGATAGCCCCAACTCCATGTAGTCTGCGCTACATGCCATTCGGGAGCCGGCTCTGCATTTGGTCCTCTTATATATTCCGCCACGGAAGTTGGTGTATAGATCGTTTTGTTCACTGTACTCGAAAGATTTGTTCCGTTGACAAACATTTGCTTGTTCAAAACTTTCTTTCAATCTTTTACGTTTATTTGTTTGGAAGAGAAAACCTCGCGAAGAAAAATCTGAAAACAAAAAAAAAACAACAAAGCTCTAGTGCTTTTGCTTTTCTCTATGAAAGACACCTTTCTAACGTATATCCTAGAACCCAGGTTGGCATGGTGCACGGGCTCATCGATCATGCCTCCCACCTCTACGTCCTGGGATCGATTCCTGGGCTCGGCATGTGGGCTGTGATTTGTCGATCTCGCCATCTGACTCCGAGGGTTCTTCTCCGGCTACTCCGGTTTTCCTCTCTCTGTTAAGTCAACTCTCAGGCCAAGATCTGAGCCGTGAAGCGATTCAACATTAGCCTCTAGGAAGAATGGGCCAACACTTCCTTTGTAATTGACGTTGAATAAAGTATTTATTTATCTATCCTAAAAACTTCGGTTATTAGGAGCTACTTTAAACCGCTTTAGCTTGGTGCCATCTTGATTAAATTTTCATCGTTTTTTTACAAAATAACATTGAGAAATATGGAAGCACTTAAACTGAGTTGTTAGTTTGTACAAGTTCCTTGAAAATGAATAAAGAAGAAACAAAGTTTAAAATTGGCTTAGTGCAGTTAATAATCAAAAGTTACACTAAAATTCTAGAAGGGATAAATTTGTTAGAAGTTGGATTAATGAACTGTTAAAATCAGTAGTTAAGTAGAAAATAGACCATTTCATTTCCCAGTTCCTGAAAGGTAATCAAACCTCTACATAAAACATAAATGAAGCTTGACGTGGAACAGTAAGAGAAGTGAAAATATTTATCACTAGCAGTAATTATAGATTAGTGAAGTGCGTGCGTTCGATAGTTAAAGGGTTGGATAGAATAGTGATTTTTTTAGCAACGTACAAGAGGGATTTAATTTAGACCTTTGTAAAAAACGTTATTAACGTAACAACGAGAAGTCAAGTAATAAGCTGTTGTGAAATTTTGCTTACACTGGCCGAAAAGAACCAGACCCAGACCCTCTCGAGGAAATCCAAGATGGCGTCGATTTGGACCAACCACAAAATCGAGATTTTTTCCGCCTGCGCAAGATTATGATTACGTTCTCCTAACGTCGAACGCAATAAGAAAGAAACGTTTTAGCATGTTTAGTATTTCCACTTTTCTAACTGTGCGAGGTCAGCCTCCGTCTCAGTTTCATGTGTTTGCCTTTCAAGAACTGTGATACGGTCTATTAATAGCTAGAGGACTTGTTTTTTTTAACTTATTGCGACAAAGTTTACAACTTTCAAGTAAAGTATCAGCATATAGACATTATATTATAATCCCCAATTATACGATTCAGAGCTACAACTTACAAGATAGAGTTCAAACCGCTAGCATCGTTCACAGGCAGCCCATTCTAGGTTCTGTCAAAGAGTGCGAGAGTTAACCCAGCCATTTCTTTTGAAAAACTTTAAAAAGCATCGAACCTGAGCCTCCCGGCACGTTAGACTGGCACCTTGCCGACTGGGCTAACCATGCGGCGGTTAATAAGCTACAAGAACAAGAGAATTTAGTTTTTAAAAGATTGAAAAGACATTTTCGGTCAGGGTATTTAATGCTAATCACTAGCAACTTTTTTTTGTTTGAAAACGGAACGTTCAGTTTTTCAAGGTAAATAACGAATCTGCAGCAGTTAAATAAGCAAAAACAAACTAAACCGACCACGAATGACCGTGTTTAGTAAAAGCTAATTATACAAGCGTTCAAAGCGTCGTCTCCTGTGTCCCATCATAATTAGTTGAACTCTTACCGTTTAAAAACTGATGTTGATTGCCCTGTTGGAAGACTGCATACTACATTTATTATTGCAGTTTAAACACCAAGCTCAGAATTTTTAATTGCTGGTTAGCTGTGTTAGATGAAAATTATGTTAATTGCGCTTAATCAACGCTCCCCATTGAACGTATAGAGTTTGTTTACTATTAAATCAAGCAAAATATGTCAGTGGTGCTTTTTCACAGATATTTGCATATTTACTACTCTGCAATGCATTTTTAAAATTCCAGAATCAATACTAGTTGTCGTTTACTGTAGCAACGAATTCAAATCTCTCTTGGGAAAATTATTTTGTTATCTGTCCAAAGGCGAACTGGTTGACTGAGACGCGATTCCTGCTAAAATTCACTCTCTTCTACGCGATTCTACGCGTTGTTATGTAGGCAAAATTTTCGTCCTTCGCATAGCATTGTTTTTTGAAAAAAACATACAAACTAACTCTTAACCAGACAATTATACTTATATAGCATTTTGCTATTAATAGTTTTTCATTACTTATATAGCAATATACGCGATGAAACTATATGCATAAATAAGAACACTTCGGCAAGGAGATTATCCTGAGTTATCATAAATCTCGCCGAAAAGGTCTTTATACGCCTTCACACTAACAGCAACAAGTTAATTCTGCAATTTTTTTACATAGAAAGAAAAACAAATGAAACAGACTATGTATGTATGTTGCAGCATACGAAACGTCAAGTTCTATGGTATAATGTTTTATTACAAAAATTGTCAATTGATTATGTTTATTTTCGCCGTTTGCTTTCTTTTTCTTTTGAAACTAAAATGGCCGAAGAACAAAAATATTTATGATGAAACTGACTAGATTTTTTTTTCGCGACGTTTCGAAGTCATCATAACCCATTATCAAGTGATAAATAAATCAAGGCAAAGGTATTTGTATAACATTATTTACAACACCTAGTATGCAAATTATGCTTTCCATTTACTTAAACTCTAGCACGTGTATTTATTTATCATGCACTTGACATTGGAGTCTGATGACTTTGAAACGTAGTGAAAATTAAAATCTAGTCAGTTTCATTTGTCAGTTTTCTTTCTTATAGTTACATGTTATTCTAAGCAATTTCTTACATGGATTAAAAAAAGGAAATTTAAAAGTTATCATAAAATTTCCAAACAATTAATTAACTTTTTATTGCATAGATACGAGTGTTTCGAAAGTAGAAAAACTAAACGAGAAAAACGGGAAAAACAAAGGAGTGACGTCACGAATCTTCACTAGAAGTAACTGCCATTTTTAGATTTCGCAGAGCCATATAAAGTTTTGGGATGACACACTGATGAAGCGTTCTGTTTTTTAAACCTCTGATATTATATAATACTTTGATCATGAATTGTTCTTCCCGTTATTTTTAAGTAACGGCTAAAGGAGCTTTCGCTATTTTGTTGACAGATTACATATTGTTTTTTCTGCATGCCTTGTGTCTTCAACTTTATCTATATGCGAGACTAAACGCCATCTTTTCATTGCAATTCGTTTTATATTCTAAACTTTTTGGTCAGAGTTTCTGTAATCAACTATTTTTGTTATTTAGTATGAATGTTAAACTTTTAAACACTTTACACAAAGACAAAGTTCTTATAGAATATTGGCAAAGAATCATAGATTTGTGTTGAGTGGGAGCTGCATCTTTAAAGTGTTAGCATTGCACGCAAGGCATGAAAACAGAAAATTTAAATATTTATTGCGATTGGTTTATGTTCATAAACTTTCAAAATCTACATTCGACTTATCAATTTACTTTCTACTTACTTTGATATGTCGTCGGTGTCTTATTTTGCCACTTAGCTGTGTGGAAGATGTTATTCTGCGTATTGGTAACAGTCTGAGTATTCGATCTAATGCCCGAACTTAGCGTTTGTAAACGTGGTTTCTCTTTCGATTCAGCTTCTGAAACAAAATACCCTTTTGGAATAAATACCTAAAACTACCATTATCGGTCATGGTTGGCAACTATTTTTCGTGACCATGCATCTACCACGCATCGTTGGCGCAATATCTAGTTTTTGTTTCACCCAATTAGTGGACTAATGCAAATTCGCATGCATAATTAATTGTATACGCTACTAGAGGACTACTAGTAGTAGTCATCGAGTAGCGAAATTCGCACGCTTTCTTTTGTTTTATTCCCAAATAAACCTTTCTTCAATTTTCATTTGCTAACTTTATTATTGTTTTTTCTGTCCGACTAGTTGGGTGATACTAAAACAATTAGACCCTTCGCCCTCAAGGGCTACGGGTCTAATTGTTAATTATCATATAGTGAATGTTGATTAGAACATATATATAGACATTGTTCGCGAGCTTTTTGTAAGACGTAAGCGTGCGTCTATAACTCGATAAGTTCATAAAGTTGTTGTTTCTTGCAACTGGGAAGTTACTGTAAGCTATTTTTTTGACAAAACCAATCTATTTTAACTATCAATTTTCTTTTTATCATGGAAGACGACATGTTAGACAAAGAGTTACCGAATTTCTCAATTAAATTTAATTTTCAAGAAAATTCAGTTAATGAAGTTGGCGAAGAGGCCGAGGTTTGCATCTGTGACGGACGCGGAAATGAAAAACATTTTAGAGAAAGTTAAAATGCTCTAAAGCAAATAATTCATGCGTATGCACGCGGGAAGTTAGTAGAGCACTCGGCTTCGCCTCGTGCTGCTCAAATGCCTCCCTCGTGCTCTCCCAACGCATGAATTATTTATTAATTTAACTATTCAGTAATTCAAACAAGGTTAGTTTGGCTGTACATGGATGTGCATACCGAGCTTCCAGTATTGAGCCTAACAAAAGCAAACCTGTTTTGTATGAAAACTAATGCTTCGTTCCAATCATAGCTTTTTATTTGAAATTACTGATTTCCTTTTTTGGCTACCAGAAAACAACACAAATCTGAGTTAGCGTTAAGTTTACAATGCTACACCGAAGCACTGTCTTCTACATCAGGGCTACCTTTAAAGCACATGAAAACACCACATAAACAAATCTGAAAGACTTAATTTGAGATAATAACTAGCGGGAAAATACTAGTGGGAGCTGCGTCGGTGTTTCACGTCCAAAACGTATTCTCTCTTTTTTACGGCGTATAGTTTTCACGTTTCTCACTACCGAAAGAACATAATATTAGTAAAAGCAAGAATGCCAGCTAGATCCGATTGAGCTGGTCATGTGTTTATTATTTTCTGAAATTTCACCCTTAAACTGTCATTGATGTTGTTTTTCAGTTTGCTCATCATACAAATATAGATAAATTTACAATCATCAAAAATATCAAACGTTCGACCTTTTTAAGGTAATAGAATTTCTTGGAGTGAATTAACCGTAAATGTTAAATTTTACGCGCTTTTTTGTTACAAGAGCAACTTAATAAGAGCGAGACTCCGAATATGAAAAGTTATACGAAGAGACTCCGAAATTAAGTTAGCAACACAAAATAAAACTCAAGAAGTTTTATGGTCTCCGTCCACCTTGAGAGGTAAAGATGTTGTCCCCAATTAGTAGGCTTTTTGCCGGCTAGAAAGACTTGACAGCTAAATATAGTCTTTACTATTATTATTATTATTATTATTATTATTATTATTATTATTATTATTATTATTA
>JAOBRB020036260.1:0-25375 GCA_027575285.2 Zoanthus pulchellus | reverse complement strand
TCGTAATTGGAACGATAAAACTTGAATTAAAAGACTATTATTTTTGTATTTAATTCCTTTCTTGAGAAATTTAAATGTGTTATTTGAAAACGTCTTAATCAATTAAATTGTTTTGCAAACAGCAACATGGCAACTTTTTTTTGCTGTTTTGTTCCAGTTATTGTATTAACACTTGAGTCTATTGAGACACATGGTGTGGTTTGATAACATACTTTGCTTGAATTCGAAGTGCTTGTAGCACACCGCCTGCCTAGACTAGCTCTGCTATTTGCAGGTGGTGTGTTAACTGTAACACATATGATAAAAATAATAAAGTTGAAGTTGAAGTTGAAACACACAAGTCAAAGTTAAGTATGACTGTTACATTGCTGCTAGAGCACACCATTGCTATGCTGTAATAGCAAAGAAATACAATTCCAAAGTGAGTTTGTACTGTAAAGACTAAAATAGTTTTTCTATGAGCCAATAAATACCTTTTTGCCAGAAATGTTGCCTCAGTTGCTGAACAAGCAGCTATTACTCACACATTTTAAAAAATCCTAGCCAAAAAATAACTCCATTTACTAATTTGAGGATTACAACTCATTCAAAGGTATCAGGCAATTAATGTAATGCATATACTTATCAAAAATAAGGTCAGTAAAAAAACGCGTAATTTGCCGCGTAATAGACATATCTTGCCGCGCAGTGCCGCGTATTTACCCACTAGTGCCGCACTATTTCCAATTTTTTTTCGTGAAATGTCAGAAGCCCTGAAACTGCTTTATCATCACTTTATCAAGGTTGTGTGTTCGTGTGGGCCAATTCTGGAATAGTAATACATGGAATTTTTGGAAGAATCGTTCGTTTGGGACATCATTCTGGATCACTTGGAGCACCCTTCTGCTCATCCTATTCCTGATGACAAAATAGCCGAAATAATCCGGATTAATGACGTCACACGCACTCAAAGACAATAGAAGCAACATCAAATATTGCAGGCAACCAGCGCGACAGCAAAGAATTTGCTTTATTGTTTGCTCCAGAGCTACAGATATATGCTGATTGGAAGTGAAAGTTACCGCGGGCATTTAGGAATGCATAGATACAATTCAATGCAATACAATACAATGCAATGCAATACAATACCATACAAATGAATGCAATACAATACATTGCAGTTCAACTCAACGCAATAAAATACACAATCCAATGCAAAGCAATGCAATTCAGTGCCATACAATGCACAATGCAATACAATACAATTTAATTCAATGCAATACACAACACAATACAATAAGTATTCCTATTCCGGAATAGACCCAAAAGAACACATCCTCAGTGTGTTCTTGCAGAGAAGAAGGGTGGCAAGTACAAAGAATGTACCAGAAAATTGAAGAAAAGGGGGGTGAAAATTCACCCAATTCACCCCCCTGTATCCGCCCCCGTTGTCCTTTGCTGACGCAGCTCACACGAGTTTACCGCTACACTATAGTTCAATCAATCAATCAATCAATAACTTTATTTAACCACGGAATTAACAACAGCCCATCAAGGCTGGTTTACATGTAAGGCGTGCTAACTATAAAAATATATTTATATATAAAACAATAGCTACTAAAAATTATAATAAAATACTTGAATAAAAAGGCTAATAATACTATATAAAGCTATGTTATTTAATAAAATATTCTATAAGCTAGCTAAACTATAGTTAGTTTTCTCATGTCCATTTGTGTTAACACTGTTTCTCTAGGGGAAGGAAGCGAGAATGTAGTGGACAGTTGCACAACCCCACCCCTACAAGAAACACCCAGGTCTCTATCTTTGGACAACTCGTATACCAGTGTTGATGACCTACTACAGGTACGTTGTAACTTTCTTTTAAATCATTTAGGTCCTTAAATATTTTGTCATCAAATCTTAATTGTTAGCGTGAAAATACGCCCTAATGCTAATGATTTTATTGTTCCTCTTATTGTTTCTTTGATTCGCGCAAACGTTTGTTAAAGCAAGTTAAAGAATGTTCAATTTTTGCTCGCGATTGTCCAATCGCATTCTTGATTGTCAATGATTATGCTAATAGCACAAATGAATATGCACTTTTGGGTCAAGGATTGTCGAGCTGTGTTATATTGAAGTTAAAATGCGCGTTTAAGAAAATATATTCGTCACATATGAATGTCAAGTGTTCATGAACATTCTTTTTTGTTTAAATTTTGCTACTGAATGTTGAACCGCGACCGTGAACTTACTTATGGCGTTAATGAAAGTTCCTTACACGTTCTTGACAAAACCAACAGCACAATTAAATTTGCGTTCTCTGTTGATGAACAGAAAAAAGTGTAATATACCAGGGTTATAGAAATAGTTTAAGCCGGTTGACGTTTTTTGTGCTGTTAAATTTTGGAATTTGTACTGGGAGATAAAATGTATTCAGATTGAAAAAATCAAGAGACTAATTAATGTAAAGGAGAAAAGCAAAGATTTGAAATATCTTTGAAGTGACAGTTAAATGGAAACGTTGTCGTCTTGAAGTTTAAAACCTTTTCTATTGATCTAATTGCTAGTTAACTTCAGCCCCCTTAGCATTAACTTTTCAAAACCATTCTATTTCAGAGTGCAGAACAAGTAACTTTGATCTGTCGACAACAAACACTGGAGAATTCAGAGGATGAAAGCCGTCCAACAGTGCAATTAAATGATGCTCAGAAACTGAGAAAAGTCATTGTGGAGCTTGTCGACACAGAGAAAACATATGTCAAAGACCTGAGGCTACTCCTCCAGAGATATCTTGATCCACTGAACGAAGAAAACTTTATAACACAGGCAGAGGTAAGATGATTTGAATATTTGATTTTTTCTTAAAGTGATCTTTGTGGTTGTGTCTATGCAGTTACAGGTACTGAAAACCAGCTGCCTTGCTCCCATCTTTTGGACTAATATTTTTGGAAACATCAACGCTCACATTTTTATAGAACCCGCGATAATCAGTGTTCACTTTGAACTGACATGGGACAGACTGAGCTGTTCTCAACAGCTATGGCCTTTTTATAATCCGTTTGGTAACGACCCCGCTCCAATATTGTAGTTGTTGCAGGTTTGAAACCCGTCAAGTTCTCACTTTTTTCATCACATTTACAACTTATGATAATCAATGTTCACTTTAATTGATATGTTCTCAACGACTATAGTCTTTGAGTATTTTCAAACATAACCTTGGGCTATTACACTTACTACAATCTGATTGGCTCCCCAACCTCTGGCTATTCGTGATAGTTCGAGGTGACAATCTGCGGGAGTGTGCGAAAACAATGGCGGTTCCTTCTCGTTTTGCGAAAGTGTTAAATGACTATTTACAAGAACTTCGAGGTAGCTCAATACCCGAGAAGACAAAAAAGCTACTAAGTATGGAATAAAAATATTCAATGTAAGTTACACGCATTAGAAAATAGAAGTATTGCTACTTTTTCATAGATGTTTTTTTGGTTAGAAACGAGAATTGCAAATTGAAAAATAATGATATTTCAAAATATGAATAATTTTACAGATTTTGGCCCTGTCCACCATCATCCACTGGCATATATTGCAAAGTTAAATGCGTGTGACTGAAAAATATTTTTTAAAATTAAAATACCTTTATCATCTCATTCTACAATAATGTCTGGAAGTAAGCATTAGTTACAACAATACAATCAAATTTAAAAGGAAATACTATATCGCTTTGGGTGCTTAATAAGTATAGTCCTGAACAAACTGTGCAAGAGGTTTTTCATAAAAGACCTTGAGGATTATGGTACATTTTAAGCAGTGTTTTTTCAGTTTATATAAATGACTTATATTTTATATAATTTATCTTATATTTGTTTGTAACCAATGTAAATACTATTGTTTTTATGTTGTTTAATATAATAATAGTGAATTGTATTTATATCATCTCAGTTGTATAATAATGGAGTTAGAGACTCAATAACAATAATCTGTTGAATTCAAGATCGTTTGCAAAACACAATGTTGTCATATCATTAGAGCGAAGCCCTCGTTGGAACTGTTCATGAGATCTTAAACTTCCAAATCAAGTTCCATCAAGGACTTGAAGAATTGTTAAACTCAGAAACTGGTTTTGAGGACTTCGATAGCATACCGCAATTTCAGGTAAGAATTATATTTCTTTGTTTGATTGATAAGTTCTACTTACCAATTTCTATTCGCTCATGATTTGAGGCTTTATTAATAGTAATACATTGCAGCCTGCAGGCGTATTTAAATACAATATTGACAATAAATTTATTCCTTCGATATAATTAAATAAAATTCATTCTGTAATATGAAATCAAGCATATACAAACAAAATTAAGAGTAGACTCCAACATAAAAGTGTTTTTAGCTCGTTTGATGTTAGTTTTAGTTACGTCGAAGTTTCTTTTTCTTCTTAAATTTAAACTGATGATTTTATATAAAGATAGTTGCAGATAGCGCAGTCTGTGGGTTTTATCGTTAAAAATGTCATTAAAACGTTCTTGCTTAAATTGAGATGATGAGGCTAAGTGAGAGAAAGTTCAGGCAAGAAGAAGCGAAGAAAGAGATTGTGTTGGTGAAGATTTCATTGCAAGTTTTTAGAATATTTTTGGGAACACATTGAATATGATTTATGCCATTTATTTATCATTTCAAAATATTACTTCCTGTATCTAAGCGAAGAAAACGAAAATCCGACCCTTAGGATAAAAAAACACCGAGCAGTAGAATAGGAAGTCTTAGGGGCCGTTTACATGGGAAAAGTTGTCTCGGGTAGAAGGGTGACCCTCATCCTAGGGTTACCCTAGGTGAGCGAAGGTCCCATACATTTTTTGGCTTGTCGCGGTTAAGTGTTTACATGAGAATTTTTATCTTGTCTCGGCTAGAAGGGTTACCCTATTAGTAGGGTTGCCCGCTTTGTGAAACAGGGTGACCCTCCTAGCCGAGACAACTTTTTACCATGTAAACACTTTGTCCCTAGGAGGCGAGACAGACCCGAAGCAAGATTTCACGATTTTGTTGCGTCTTACCCCATCAAATTTTCTTCAAAAGTCATAAGCTTTAAAAGAAGAAGTAACAAAATGATACTTGCAGATGAAAAAAACGAAACAACGCTTGACATTATGGCGGCGGATATTATGGCGCCTACTGCGGTTCGTCTTTGGTCCGCCATTTTGAATGTTTCCTTCTCCCTAGTCTAGTCCCTCTCTGACTGACTGTTATACGTCCACACTAGTGATATTTTTCCATCTAAACGCTTGGTAAAGTTGTCCCGGGTGACAGGGTGACCCTTCTACCCGAGACATCTTTCTCCCATGTAAACAGCCCCTTAGTGCTGCATGCAAAAGAGATGATAGGTTAACTGACGTGAATACGTGCAAATAAACTCGGTAAACAAGATTGTTTCTAGCAGCTGAGCTCGATGGTCTTTGCACAGCAACGATTTAAAAAAGCTACGAGCTCGTCAATTTTTAAAACACAATCTATTCCTATAATTATTATCTGTTTACATTCGGTTTTTATTTTCCTTTATTTTCATGATAACTCAAGTGTGCTGCTTATATCCGTAGAACATTATCTACACTTTGGGTGAAACATTCTTGGACTACACAGACAATTTTAAACTCTACAGTGCTTTTTGCTCCAGTCACTCGAGGATGATGGAACTACTAAGACCAGGTATTATTTTTACCACTCAGAGCCGTGCAATACTTAACACTTGGACCATAGGAAACAGCATTTTCTACTTCGGGAAACATTAGCGGTCTCGGGACCACAAACATACTGATTGCGCTTTGTTATATATAAACTATCAAAGAAGCACAAGAAGTAGATTTAAAGAAATTCTTTATTATCCAAAGCTGTGATTTGTGAACGTTCACTTCTAATTTTGTTATTTACCGGTCCATAACACACTAATGCCCGTTGAACACCTAGTTGGCGGGAAACAGCAAAATCTGTTCACGTTATATCCTCTGGTCCAAAATGGACTTTGATAGTTGCTATATATATCAATCAATGAAAGTTCTCTCTAGCCTGTCAAGGAATTAAAGTGTGATTCCTGCTACTAAATTGGCCGCAGTGCTCAGTTTAGGAACACGGAGTATTTAGTATTAGTATTAAGGGTCCGATCACGAGTTTTCACGCAATGGAAGAATAAGTTACATCAATCAAGCTACCATCTTACAGTTTGAAAGGCGTCAATTTTATTTACACGAGAAAACAGTTAACCAAATAATGGTATTGATTTGTATTTTTCTCTGCTGTTGACAGGAACAAATAGTGCTCTACAAGAGTTTCTACTCGCTCGAAATCCAAAAAATCAACATTCGGGGACTTTGGAATCATATTTAATTAAACCAATCCAAGTGAGTTAAATATTGTATAGATTTACAATATCGTAGAGAAGAATCACAGGGCTGCTTTGGAGCTGTAATTCAATTTGTTATCAAGGCTTTGGATCACTTCTTTGTTAGTCTGTCTGCCGTCTTTTGTCCTTTTACTTTTAAAACGGATGCCCGTAATTGTTCCGGCAGTTCCAAATGTCAACAATCTTTCCTTTTTCGTTTTCCCTTCCAATATAATACCATACATATAATACCATATCTCCATATCTACGTACCAATAATTACGGTGTTCAACTTACCAATAGAGAAAAAATATCGCCATGGGAACCCCTACAGTTACCATCTACTTAACATTGTCCGGCTGCGTTGCCAACGTGGTTGGTCCTTGTGGTGTATGTCGGACTAGTAAACCGACGATGTGGGGTTTGATTCCCGCCAAGGGCTTATATACAATATTTTTCTCTTATTTGTTTCTATATATCTACACACCGAACGCATTCCTATTACATTTACCTTCCAATATCCATCCCGGCCTTCCTTTGCCCAGTTTTCCAGAAAGTACTATGTATTCATTTAGTTAAACAACTGCTTGAATGACAAAATTACTTTAATGCCGGATAATGTCAGTTCTCAATTGTATGACCAGTTATTTTACTTACAGAGAATATTGCGATATCCGTTACTGCTGAGAACCATGCTCAAACGGTTGGACAAAGGGAGTGAGGAATATGAGTGCCTTCTGGGTAAGTTTCTTTTGTTGCACAGAGAAATGTTTTGAATTTTTTATGATATAGTATATAATATTGATGTTTAACAGTTAGACCTCAAGGGCGAATGGTCTACCAGTCAATAGCTTATGAGGACGCAGGCGTCGTGGAATATTCAAACTCGCATTCCCATGAGGCCGAGAGATCTAATTATTCTAGTATAAAACTACTAATCGGTCAAAAATAGATTTACAAACTCAATGATCGATAATTTCCTCTAGTATTACAGCAAAACGCTCCTCATACTATTTTGATCTCCCATCTCTTCTCTACTGTTAGACTATCGCAGATAAAGTTCTAGCTCAGAAGCCAATCAGAATACAGGACTCGTGTTAGATCGTCAGTAAGGGTACTGACTGACTGAACGACTGTAATAACACCGTTGGTTCAAACCGTTTTATTGGAGTAGTTACGATAGTAGAATGTAAAAAGAGAGGTTCGAAATCTGAAATAATCACATATATAGAACATTACGAAATATACATTCAGTGTTACATCATTCTTAAATAAACTTGCTGAATTCATGGTGTTCAAAAAGATATTTACCCGCTTGCTCCTTTACAATCTTCTTTAAGTCAGTTGTTTATTGATCGCTTATTAAAGAATTGCATATATGAGTAGCCAAAACCGGGGCCTTAAATGGCCTAAGTCAGCAAAAAAAAGAACTAGAAAAATTTACAAGACTAGAAGAAGGCTTAACTAAAATAGTTACAATACAAATTTTCAATTATTTAGACAGCTAAGAATTTCAATAAACAACACAAACAAATACAAACACAAACAAACAAATACACCTAGTTTAGTCTCATAATGTGTATAGAAAGAAATAAGAGAAAAATAACATATATAGCCCTTGGTGGGAATCGAACCCCACATTTTCGGTTCACTAGTCTGACGTGTTAACCACTTTACCACAAGGACCAACCACACTGGTAACACAGTCGGACAATGTTATGTTGATAGTAACTCTATAGGGGTTCCCAGGGCGATATTTTTTTCTATTGATAAATTGAACACCGTAAATTTTAGGTAGGCATATATGGTATTATGTGTAGATGTATTAGAAATGCGTTCGGTGTGTAGATATATAGAAAGAAATAAGAGAAAAATAACATATACAGCCCTTCTTTGTTGGATTCAGTAGGTTTTTTAGGAATTGTTTATAAAGAGAATTCTTCCTGTTATGGAGTACAAAAAGACCTTTTGAAAACCAGGGTTTCTAGTGTTCTAGATTCTTAATCAATACATGTTTGTGATGTCAGTAAAGATTAAATTATCGTTTAGGACGATACCTAGCTAAATCCTTTACGAGCCTCGTGGCCCATGGAGCCGGCGCTTATCTCCGGTTTCTGTAGTGTTAGGCGGATGAGAGTCTATGACTCCCCCTGGACGGAACATTAATTCATCGCAGGTTAGCTCCCAGCAGATGCTGGTACTCATTTACTTACCCCGGAAGGATGGAAAGCTGAGTTGGCTTAGGTCAATACAGTTTATACTAATATTAATTATATATATTGTTACTCCGTTCCCTGCTGTACTCGTAAATTGCTGTAAATTTATATTAAATTAATATTTATGAAAAGGAAGTCCTAAATTCCCAACGTCATTCTGGCGTCCAAAATAATTGTATGCATTAATCGTTTTGTTTTTCATTCTCTCCTGCAGAGGCCATTGAGGCTGTGGAGAAAGTCGCCTCCCATATCAACGAGATGCAAAGAATAACAGAACAATTTTCAGAGGTGTTTCGCGATATGATCGTTGAAGCTGATGGATTTGTGGTAAATTCCTCAAAGTTGTATCTCAGTTTACCTCTCTAGTTCAATAGATTGTCTGTATAAGTGTTCAATTGGTTATGAGGAGGACTATTCTCTAACGTATTCCTTATTTTAGTGATCTGAATAAAATGATTTTATGTTGGTGCGTCAGCTTTTACTGAAATTATTTAGTTTAGGAAATGGATGTGATTGGTTAGTTTAACGGCGATGTGATTGGATAGTTTAGAAGTGTTGTCATTGGTTCCTATTTTAAGTAATGCATATTGAACATAAGTTGAGTGCAGAAAGGTATGTAAAGTATGTAATTCTCAATTCTTTTTTGTATTGAATTATAATTTGGTAAGAATCTGGTAAGATCTATAGTAGAGACATTGTAATATTTAACTGTTCTGCCATTCCGATTGGGCTTGTCTGGCTCTCGAGTTGGCCTAACTTTTTTGACTATCTTGACGTACAGCACTACTAAAAAATTCTCAAATTCTAAGTGCTTTTGGCCTTAGATTAATTCATGTCTTGCATTTATTTTTTTCAAATTGATCATTCAGCTGTAAGAGTGACATCAAAATGTTGTGTATCCTTTTTTTACTTTGCATTGAAAAAAATAAAATTTTTCTTTTTAGTAAAAGATATGAATAAAAGATGAGAAAAGTAATGAACAGTATGATGTTTACCCCGCAGCTTGTGCTATGCCGAGACTTTTGGGAGTGATTCCTTGTGCTTAATCTCCAGTTTTGCTGTGAATAGCTGTGGCTGTTTTTAATATAGATTTTATGGTAGAAGCAGGTTGAGGAAAATACGAGATTTCACTCAATTTTGAAGTTTGTTCCCATTTCATATGATTTTTTTTTTTATTTTTGGGGAAAAGGTTTCAGATGTCACCATTGACCACCTGTTGCATCATGGGAATGCCACGTGGTTGAACTGTCCGGATGAGTCCAAGTCTGGCACGTTAAAAAGAAACACAATGTCTTCTCGAACGCACAAGAAGATTGCACAAGCAGTCATGAAAATATTTAGTAAGCACCACTTTTTCTATTATCACTGTATATTTGTTAGATTCAACTGTGGATATAGGAAGATTCTCTCTCTATATATATATATCTATAGTTATATCTAGTGGAACTGTCCAAGTTGGTCCGCAATCTTACACGATATATAGAGTAGTGAAGAGTCAAGTTCAGACAAAATTGCACCACATAAATTTCAATTACCAGTTACTAAAATCATTTTTAAATTGAATTTTATCTCAATGACTCTCCAAGTTTTGTTTGTGTTTATGATTTTGAATTCTGTGATATATGTTTATGTTATGTTATTGTGAAGCAAATAAACCCTAAGTATCATTACTGATGTCAAATTGAATATAAATATAGGGAGTGAGTTTGGTCATTTCAAATTTTATGTGATTGTTTGTCCGTCTTCTGTCCTTTTTTTTCTTTTTCCGTCGTTAGTTCCTCATCGAGGAATACAGCCCTATAGTATGGAATGCGGGTTTTGGCTTTACTTTCGTTGCATACACACAAGAGTACAAAAACATTAGGTTAGCGGTATATGTTCTTGAATTTCCACGCATAGAGAAATGTGCTGTTTCCATTCAATGAGTTATTAATAATAGATATCAATATCTTGCAGTTTTTGAAAAGGTTGTTATTCTACTACATATTGATCGAAAATCTAAGAAAAAAGACAAAGACAAGGTATGAAGGAAATGAAAAATTTTTGTATGAAATATTGCAATGTATTTTAAAATGGGTAACTAACACTAGTTACTTAGAGACAAGGTACTTGAGGCTACTACGCAACTATATTCATCTCCTTTCTTTCTTTTTCTTGTTAAATTTCCGTATTAAAACATATTTGTTTCACCATTGTTTTTCGATTTTGTTCTGTTTAGTGCTTTGTTTGATCCTGCTAATGTTACTTAATGGCTTTTGAGTAGCGATTTTCCTTTGTGTTCGCTCCTTATTTTCTAAGCTTATTCCATGCTAAGTATGCTGTATAGAATGATATTAATTATACAATTTTCTATGTTAAATATTTTTAACTCTTATTGTATTGCTTGTTTCTTGCAAAAAAATTGTTTTTGACTTATTAGCAAATAGCAGTTACTATTGTGTTTACTGTCTAGTGTGTTCACTGTTCTTTAATACTACTTCGTTAGCCTGGCTCACTGAAAATGACTGATGCCTTGAAGTTCAAAGTGCTGATACCTGTTACGTCAGTGGTTCTCAGAGACCACAGTTGGGCTAATGATGGTAAGTACAGTACACGTTTAATGGACCTTAGATGCTGTCCAGAGGTGCTTTTGTGTTTTGTAGCTAACAGACTTAGTAGTAGTACCAAGGCCCCTGCGTTCCAAAACGATATACCAGCTGAGGATGGTGCATGAGTAACACACAATGTCGTTCGTCAGCTCATATACATTTAATACAATATTCTTTATGGTAAGAAAACCTGCTGTAAATATTTTGTACAATGCAAGTTCTTGAATCCGGCACTTCTTCTGAAAAAGCCGTGATTCTAGTCACAACTCATACAGAGAGATCGCGTAACACCCGATGTAAATACAATTCCCTTTATGATAAGATAGTCTGCTGCAGTCTCATTGTACAATAAAAGTTCTATAACCCGGTATTTCTTTTGAGTACTTTTTAAGGTTCTAGTCACAACTCATACAGAGAGATCGCCTAGCACATGAAATGATACAATACTTGTGATAAGATAGCCTGTTACGTCCACTTTGTGCAATACAAGTTTATAACCAGGCATTTTTGCTGTGAATAAATTGAGGATATTTTTGTAGAACATACAGGAACATTGCGTAACACGTGAACTAATACATTACTTTTTGTGACAAAATAGCCACACATTGTACAATGAATATTTTAAGTAAATTATAGGTCATTTTTTCATTTAGACAGATAGCGTAACACAGGAGATAATGCAATACTTCTTCTGTAACTTGCGTAACTTTTTACAATATACATTTATAATGTATATTGACATTACCATCGTTAGTAAAGCTGACAGATCACAGTGTTAGTTTGCCCGATTTTTTCCGATCTTCAACTTAGAGCATCGTTCAACTAATGCGACCTTCATCGAATTCTCGCGAATATTCTCATATGACCTCAGGTCGTCTGGGCAAGTTCTTTTTTCACCCTTTTTATATTTATATTTCGGCCAGCCTGTACTTCTCTTCTTGCCTTTGCAATTTGGTAAAGAGTGGAGACCAGTTCCATCTTGTGCACCAGATGGCTTTTTTGATTGATGAGTTCTCGTCTAGGAGCTCGAAGCGAAAGGTCTAACTATTTGTAGATCTATAGTATAGAAAATTAAGTAACTCCTTAACTGCTGCTTTAGAACCTGTTGTATTGAGTCCGCTGAACTCACCGCCTTAGTTTACCATTTTTAATATATCATCTAACTATCCACGAGATCGATACACCCGCAAAAAATATGAATCGTTAGACAAATGTTAGGTATAAAAAAATATATTTAATTAGTCCACATTCTGTTATAACTTCTTCCCCAAAGTCCCATTCTAATTGGAACTGAAGGTTCTAGTTCACTACGTCAAAAACGTGCTGACAGGAAAAATATGAATTTAAACTCATATGCCATGTACTAGCAAAACATACATTCACGCATTGTTGGTTTATATGAACATTTTAATAATCAACAGACACTCTGCACTCGTGGGAGTTGGTCAATATTACAGATAGTGCGGAACTTGGGCGACAAGAATGTTGTTATCTGTTTTCAAACAAGTAAGTACAATAATATGTCGGATCTATTTGGCGCATTTATCCTAATAAATGGACACTGGTGCAGCGCTCAAACTAACTGGTCTTTGATGCCATGCCCCAGCAGATAGGTTTAATTAACGGAAGTTTAACTCTTATATTCAGCTAGATACTGGAGCATTGCTGTAATCAACTGAGATCTGATGCCCAGTTTAATAAATGGAAATTGAACTCTTATGTCCAGCAAGATACTTGAATGTGTAGTGTTCCTACTAACTGGACTCTGATGTCTCAGCTGCTTAGTTTAGTGAAAGAAATTTGAGCCTTTGTATCCAGCAAGATTGCGCTTCACTGCTCTAACCAGCTGAACACTGATGCCGCAGCAAGTTAGTTTAGTAAGGGGATATTGAACCCTTATCCGTCCAGCAAGATACTGTTATAGCGCCCTAACCAGCTGAGCACTGATGCCGCAGCAAGTTAGTTTAGTAAGGGGATATTGAACCCTTATCCGTCCAGCAAGATACTGTTATAGCGCTCTAACCAGCTGGACTCTGACATACCCTGGAAGCTTGGTATTGAATCTTTATGTCCAGCAAGATACTGCTGCTTTACTCTAACCAGCTGGGCTCTGATACCGCAGCAGGTTAGCTAAGTATACAGTGAATGGCACTTAAAAGTGTACAACATATAATTTGTTGCATTTCAGACATAGCAAGGACGTAGCTTACGTAGTTCTTAAGATTTCTCTTTCATGCCCCGTAATCGAACCTCGGTTTGTTAAGAATTGATTGTTTTTCTCCAATTTTCTATGCTCAACCGGACTGATTGTCCTCTCTATCCGCAGTACGGCTGAAGAGAAAAACGGACTTGTGAGAAGCCTTAAAGAAGCCATTGACAGAGGAATCAAAGCAGAATGGAAAGTCGGAGGCTTGTTACCAACTAGTCCTGAAAGATCTCAGAGTTTTCGTCGGTCGAACAATGCAAATTCAAGTAGCTCGTTTCTCGGCACGAATACTAACGATAACGTATTACGGCGCTCATTCAGCCATAACCCGGATAAAGTGAAGACTCGGAGAAAGTCGCTTATTCAGGGTGATTTGCAACCGGGTGGAGCTTTTGATGGTCATCCAGACAAGACAAGTTGCGAATTATCCAACGAAACATTGCGTGAAAAAAAGAAAGCGAGTTTTATGGCTCCTATTTTAGCGGGTGATATAGGCTTGTTTTGATATTGATGATAGATTAATATTAGTTTTGGAATTTCTCCCGCCAATCCCTTTTGTCAATTACTATGAGTCAAAGCTTGGCTAAGCATTGTCATAAGGATAGTGGGGAAAGGATGGAGAGGAACCTTTTGTCAACCACTATGAGTCAAAGCTTTGCCAAGCATTGTCGTAAGGATAATGGGGAAGAGACGGGGGGTGGTAGCAGGTAGTTTATTCTGAAAACCGAAATAATCCATTGAGTGTGTATGATGAAAAGGTTTTCAGCTTGAATACCTATTAAACAAAATATATTAATAAACAAGATTCTATAGTCGAGGCGAACCGTTTGATATTCAGGTAAATCTCTAGAACTATTTTCAAATGATATTAATTTATTATTGTATATTATTTATTTATTTACGTTGTTTTCCTTTGACTTGTTTGAATATTTTTTTATTACTGTTTAAATGAAGTTTAGTTTTCTAGATTTTTAGCTATTCCAATTATTTTGCCCATTTAGAAATACGAAATCACAGTCAAAACTATGTACTGTAATTCAAGAATCTTTCAATCTATTTTTTTCACCCATTTAGCGCACACAGCCGTTCCGTTCATATGAATAACCAATTATATATATAAGCTGTGACAAGAGATGTTTATCCATTTTTGGAAAACTACAGTACGGAACTTCCTTTGTTCATTCTAATCTCCCGACCAACTGTGAGGGTGAGGTCGAGTGTTTTAAATTTCAATTAAACGAAGCTTATAAATACCAAATTTACCAATACCATTTAAGATTTAATTTGTATTTCTTAGTGGCCTTTCTATGAAAGTTGTTAATAGCCAGCGATGTAATATTTTTCTATTTGCATTAGACGATGTGCATTTTCACATTAAAGATTTTAAGCTTTAGTTAGATAGAATATATTTAACTTGATGTGTTTATATGTTTTTTATTGGAAAAGTGTTAATATCATAGAATATTTATTTTGTAATGAATAAAGGCTGCTTAATAAAATGTAATTTTAATGGTTTCCAGATCGGCATAAAAATTTATATGTATTTGCTAAAAGGTTTGGTCGAACCACTACACACAGTTGAAGGGATGAAAAGTGTTGTATTCTTGATACTATATATTTAGTGGAAGAAAAACAACGACTTGTATTAGACGTTGAAAGTAATTAATTAAATAGAACCCAGAGATTCGCGTGTAATTAATTATATTTGTAACGAACGTTAAATGTATGAGCAGCTATCAAGTCCGATAAATTAAAAAATCATTGAACTTCCATATTTTGAGTGCACCGTTCTTCAAAAGAACATCCAACAACAAATATACCTCACTGGATAAATTTCTGTTGCATACAAATGTAATGTTTCAAACAAAGCGTTTTGTTTTAGTTGATGTTTCAAGCGCCCACTCTCCAGAGCAACTTATCTAGTGCCTCGATTCTTTGTCTCCTACTGCGCATGTTTCCTATACGAAACGTTTTCGCTGTTTCCCGACCGTTAGCCAAGGGTTACGGAAATCTAGAGTAAAACTTTTATCAAGTATCGAACAAAACACTTTAGGACTAACGAACTCACTTGACAGCTCCAGTGCTGTTAAAGAGTGTCCAATGATTTAGCTTTACCAATACATGCAAAAATAGAAAGTTATACGGTCGTGTTATCCTTTTTTCCAAGTAGTTTGAGTGCCAGGAGAAATTACGGTATGAAGGCAATGTCGGTAAGTAGGATTTTAGCACCAATCAGTGTAAACCCTTTCCAGATCCCTCAACCCCGGGCATTATAGGCAGAATGAAATTTTTTTTGCTACAATGGACTCAGCCATAGATATCTTTAGATTATTGTTTGGGGGGAGTGACCCAGTTTGACAAAATACATTACAGAATATAAAATATATATTGTTTCTCTTGTCTTCTGTTTCATATAAGTTGTTCATTCTTGTGGACCTTTTGATTTGCATGATACCGAAATTATGGAAGGTCACAAATCTTTCCAAAAAGGGCTTGAAGTATCACTATAGTAAGATTTGTAGTTGGAAGGTTCCACCTAAAAAGCGAGTGAGCAAAAAGGTCAGCCCTGAGATTCAGTAGAAACTATAATTATGAGTAAAAGTGAGTTTAAGTCGGAGGCAGCAGAACACAACTTTCATTAAATAAATATCCGCGTTTCTGAAGTAGCAAAATGTTCTTGTTTTTGTGCTAAATGCAAATGCTAAATGTAATGTTGATGTTCTTGGGCGTAAATATGTTTTGGGCCCTTCTCAGCACTCATTTTAACCCTCGCTGCGCTCTGGCTAAAATGAGCCTGAGTCGGGCCCAAAACATATTTACGCTCGCGAACATCAACTATATTGTTCAAAGTCCACGTTACATAAGCCTATGGCACAAATTTTAATTAAACATGTTACTCTAAAATGAAAGGGTGAGAAATGTGTAGCCCACAGTTATTCATAATCATAAGAAAACCAACTGAACTTGTTACAATTGGTGTTGTAAAGCAATGTCATCACAACTGTAACGTGTTGATTGTTGTAATGCCAAGTGTCAGCAGCAGTGTGTACAATGAAGAACATAGGGGATCAGATAGATCTCCCATTTTGTTACACTGCACACCGTCAAATATAAAATTGAAGAATTATATGCCTTTTAACGTTTTTCAATACCAAACACCCTACTAAAGTTTATATCAACTTTAGAGTAACATAATTAATGTGCAAAATATGACATCAAGGTAAAAATGGGTGTTAAAACATTTGACTGTTAAGTTTGCCAAAACTGAAGTTGGCCCCCCCACTTTGAATTTGCCGCCTACACCTCTGATTACTAAAACTACAAGATAAAAATTCACTTTATCTTCAACGAAACAATATAATGTAACGCTAAATTAGTGCCCGACAGTCGGGAAGGGTCTCAAATAGACTAAATGCCCGACAGCGCAGCCCTCAAAAACTGTTGTTTATAGAAAGAAATGTATTTTTAAAAATCGGCTGCGACTATTTGATTGTTGTTTAGTAATGCCAAGCGATTTCAGAAAAATTTTAGGTACTGCATTAGTTGGTTTTGTGGAGTCTAGCAGACCACGAAACTGAACTGTTTATAGCTCAAAGTTAACGATATTGTAGTTCTGTGCTAATTTATTATTACGGTTATTAGCAGTTTACAATATATAATGTTGACATCATTTTATATTAATAAAAATATTAAATTATATTAAAACATTAAAAGAGAAAAAAGGGGAAAAAATACAAAATATCATGTTAACGGCTCCGGAACCCACAACTTCTAACAATTTAGCAGTACTACTACCACTTGGCCACCGCTGCAATTGCAATTATAGGTAAAAATTCTACCTGGCTTTATCTTATTGGAACAGTATTTGCAGTAATAAATCAATTAAAAAAGAAGCATCGCGATTTAGTTTATAAAGGAATTGAATGAAAAATTTAGATACCCAAAGTTTACTTCTTTCTGTCACTCTAAAAAAATAAAAAGGAAAAACGTTAATGAACAGTGACAAAAATCGATAAAAATTAGGAAAAGATGAAAGAATCGACAATTTATAGTTTTTTATAAAATAATATTTTTATTATATTCGAATCCATTTTGTGCACAAAATATCATTAATGCAATGGTACGCTAGTGTTTCCGGAGAAGCAGATTTAAAAAAGTATAAATTATTCGTTTTGAACTGAAAATATTATTATAACATTAACAGTTTCCGCTGGCCAGATCGTGGATGCAGCCTTTCGATTACATATGCCTTTGCGCGAAAATTTTTATAATAACAACATAAACAAATAAGGTCCTTTCAATTAAGTGGTATTTAAAACTATTAGGAGCAGGACAGCCGGCTAGCAACTAACAGCGAAGGCTGACGGACTTTCAATGGAGCAGAAGTATATAATTATTTGATCAATATGAGCTCAGTATGTCATGTTGAACTTTGATGGACGCTGCCCCATCTAGTATCAACATGGCTGACGTGGAAATGGACGACACAACGGTTGTGGACGAAGTGATAGAGATGACAGAAGAACCGGGGAGTGTTTCCGTCACGAATGTTCCTGATTCTGTTTTTGAAGATCAAGAGACAAAGGTAAATTGATTTGTGTTTTTGATTTGTCTAGTGAACTTAAAATGCTGCTCTTCTCTTGATCGATTATAAACATTTCCAGCATCTTTAAATTATTTGGTTTGATTTCCCGATGGAAAATAAACATGTTTAGTATTGTTAGAAATTCTAACATTTTTCAAACGATTTAGAGAAGAAGGCAGCATTCTCCATAGTATTTTGCTCGATTTTCTTAGGGCGGCAATACATATATTTTTAAAAACTTTTAGAGTTAACGTTAACGCGCATTTCCATTGCTGGCATCGATTCACTAACAGTGTGAATTGTTATTGTTGCCTGTAAGATAAGATTTATAACTGGGTATCATATTCATCATTATTTTTTAATAATGCTATTATTATTTTTGGCTGCTAGCTTTCAGCTCCTTTTTGTGGTAGATTTAAAGGTAAAATGTCTGCTAGCATCAGGTTCATGTACACTATAGTGCCCAGTCAATATTAGGCTGGACTTTAGAAAATCACCACACTGCCTTTAATGTCGTGCTGCTTTAATGTACTGTATCAAATTATATTAACGTCCATATTGGGCTATTCTAAAGTTGCTCCCAATAAATGAACATAATTAAATAAAACATGCTTTTTACATCTTCATATTCGAGTGAAAAACATGGTGAACTATTTGGAGAATTCAATAGCAGATTAGTAAAACGTGAGGTTGTTACCTCCTTATGAATTCTCACTTGCTTTGCCAAGGTTTTCACCAGGCTATGAAGGTGTAGGAAACAATGATGTAATACTTCTTTTATTATAATGAAAATTATTTTACATCTTAACAAAGGTAAAAGTATGGATAAAACTGTAACCATATTGCTCACATCATTTTTTGTGCCCGATAGAGCTATGAAAGTATACATTTAGACCAATTACGTACTATCCAATTTATTTTATAAAGTAGTTTCACATGTGCTATGGTACAGTACTAGAATATTGTTATTCTATCTGTGAAAAATTTAAAGAATGTTTACTATATAGCCAAATCCCCCATGTAATACACTGCTACTAACAGCAGCTGTAGATGTTTGTGTTAGGGTTCCTTTAATTTATTGGGCTGATCAATATGTAACCAAGTAAAAGATTTGCGTATATTTATTTTGTCATTTTTCTGAATTTACCAAATGTTACAGTTTATATTAAGAACAGCAATAAAAATTTTTTTTAAATTTAATTTACTCAACTTAAATTATACAGATCTTCACATAATATTATTACAAATGAATAAATAAAAAAATTGTAAAATACAAGATCTGAAAAATTAGGTCAGTTTAAACAGAATAAAAAGATTCCTTTTAAAATTAAACTGCCTCAATGTCTACAATACGGTTAAAAAAAGAAAATTTAAAGACATTAGTTTTAAAAAGGCCTTTCACCAGTGCAGCTTCACTATTTCTGATGTTATATTTTGTTGACATAAAATTTATATATGATGAAACATTAAAATCTATACAACCTTTCACGCATTTAAAAAAAAAAGATCCAGCTAGTATACTCTTCTATATTCTAGAGGTAAAATTTTAAGTCTCTCAGGATAACATAGGTCAGTTTTCAGTACTTACAGTATGTAAACTTCTTTGCATACTGAAAACACGCTCAAGATAAGTTATCTTATCTTTAGTGCATGAAAGGTGACCAAACCTGTGATGCATACTCTAACAGTTATTGCCTTTGGTGTATGCATGATATACAGTAGAGCAAATGCTTTTTCTTTTTATTATCTTTTTTCATTTTTAAAACAACTGTCCTCTTGGTTATCCCGTGTTACTATCCGTGTTATAGTCTTATGAATGTCTATTTGGGTACCCTGTGGTTATTAGTTACATTTGGTACATATTAATGACAAAAATCAAAGCCAATATCCAACGTTTCGAAGTCATCCTGACTTCATTTTCATAGATTTTATTCAAATTGAATATCAAAATAAAATAGGACCTTGATATTCAATTTGAATAAAATCTATGAAAATGAAGTGAAACATTGGATATTGGCATTGATTTTTGTCATTAATACTTTTCATTCATTCATTCATTGAGTCATCCGATACCAGTAGGCTCCGGTGAAACACGAACAAAGTCCAGATGCCAGCGTTGGCGATCGGCCATTGCAGCCAGCAGTTCTTGTCCAGACAGACCAGTTTCTTCTTCGATGATGGATACTTTTACAAAATCTCTATTATTTAGAATCTCTTACATATTCACACAAATCCATGAGAAAGTAGCTATACCTCTGTTATCAGCTGCAGGTATAAAAATGAACCTATTGTGTAATTGATATAAACTGAAATGATTTGTTTTTCTTTGTTCATCTTGCAGGTAAAGTTTGAGCAATTGTTCTCTGCATTTGGAACGGATTTGCTCTTTACTTATCTGCCAAGTTTTTACCGAGTGAGGGTAACATATGGAAGTGCCGAACAGGCACAGGAGGCTAAGAAGTTCTTAAATGGAGCTGACTTTGAAGGTTCAACAATTGGCGTGTACATTGTCCAGGTGCAGTGAGGCAGATGGAAGTTCTGTTTTGCATAATTAGTTAATAAAATTTGAAATCTTTAAACAAAAAATAAATAAATATTGTAAAACAGGACCAGGTACAAGGCTAGCAGACACTAAATCTTTTCTTTTAGCGGTGATATTATATTTCTTGTGAAAAGTAAGTGATATCAGTAAAAAAATTTATCATTAAACAAACCATCATTCATCACATTTTTTTTCTAGTGAAAACAAGACAGCGGCATTTGTTTCTCACCAAATAGGCAATAAAATGGCTAGAAAAAGAGCGATAAAACAACATCAGAACCTCCCCTTGGAAGGCCTCATTACAACAACAGAACAACAATAACCATATTGATTTATGGTTGTTTTGAAAACAGTTGATAGTTTACATCGTTATCCATCATATCCAATAAACATGTAAACCATTCCTTAGTTTTAATATAAATTGAACTATATACTCTAATCTAAATATAATGTCATCCTTTCAAATTTTGGGTAAAAATTCTCCATTGAATATCTCCACTGAACTTGACTGTTACCTTAAAAGTGGAACCATGTAATAAAATAAAGGTTTATAATCAAAATTTTTAAATTGACTTTAAAGTGTATTCCATTGATGTTTATATATGCTAATTTGTGTTTAGGTTTTTTAAATAAAATGTTTTAACTGAAAAATACTGTCCAGACGTTAACTCTAGACATGAAATAAACTGATTTCTTGAGTTTAATGTAGGCTAAAGCTATAACTACAAAGGTTCTTTAAAGGTTTTTACCATAAGGTTATTTCAGTGTTTTAGAAACATTTTAAGACTAAATATGGTACATAATATTTTAACCTTTATTGAACTTGAACATTTCTTAAGAGAAGCTTTGTTATGAAAATTTTAGATTTAAGAAGAAACCTGTTCTAATTTTCAGAGGCAGACATCCTTGACTAAAGAGCCAAACTTGGTGCCCCCACCTTTAACCAAACAGTTCCTTCTATCTCCGCCAGCATCTCCCCCAGTGGGATGGGAACAGAATGTCGAGGCACATCCAGTCATCAACTACGACCTGCTATCAGCCATTGCTTCACTTGATAAAGCCAAATCACATGAGCTTCACCCAGTAACACACATAGCCCCTAGTATCGTTGTCCATTTGTGTGATGAGGAGGAAGATAAAGACAATGAAGGCACAGATTTTCATCCTTTAAGAAGTCTTCCAAGGGAGGCGGTACAGACAAGAAGACCACAAACCTGAACATAATCTAGTCATAATCAACTACTATTGATGATATAATGATTTGAAAGCGCCAAGTACAACGAATAAAACATTTCATTTTTGTTGCTTGTATATAAGTGTTCAAAAACATTCAAGTTTTGCCAATAGTCGGCTTACCCTAATTTCACAGCAGCTACATGTATAAGTGTGAATATGTACATAATTTCCACACTAAAAGCAACAGCAAAATTATTTGCAAGCAAAACTCAAAACTGTAAATTCTTCTAAGTATCCGTTTTCAGAAAGTGTTGCGCAACATTTCGTTTCTTTTGTTTTTTAATTTCAAAAACCGAAAAATCTTCATAGTTAGATTCTGCTTTTGTGGTTGGCGAAGTTTGTGAGATCTACTAAACGTAACAGCTATACAAATAATTATATAATTCACTTAAAAGCAGCTGTTGCCTTAAAAAACTTGAAACACCTTTCCAATTTGAAATATTGGCACTGGAAAACAACAACCCAAAAATTAAATTCTAAATATTATTTTTTGTAAACAGACTTTTTTGAATCTTTAAATGCTATGCTATTTGTTAGATTAACTTATTTTGGGATAACTGTAAAGTTTCAGCCTAAATTTTCACAGCCAATTGTACAAGAAGATCAAAATAAAAAAACGTTCTGGACATGCAAGTATATGTGTCATATGTTAAGGACAGCTGCATGTGTTCCTCATGAAAACTTCCTTTCTAGCATCAGTCAAGAGATATATACGAGCAACAAAAGATCCTGTAAAGCTTTTAATGGTCTGAGTTAGATGATGGAGGGTGCCAGACGTGAAAGAAAGTTTTAAAGTGGAAATCTTTGTGAGAATCAAGGAAAACTTAAGATGCCGTATTTTCGCCTTTTCGAAACTTTCGAAGTACAATAGAACACAATAATTAGATATCATTTATATTTTTATCCGAGAGACGACTTGGAAGGAAGATATGGAGACTTTGAGAAAGCTTTTCTTAGTTATCATATTTTTTCGCTCTTCTCGACAGAATTTGGTAGGAAGGGCTAATCTGGGTCCTAACTTCGCCGCGATAGGGGGCGATATTTGGCAATATATAGGGCGATTAGGACAAAATTAGGAAACTTAATATTAAACGGTATGAAGCATTTTTGGGCAATATAAGACGATATAAAATAACAGAAAGTGGAAACATCGCTTGATAACAATAGAAAAAAAGATTTACATTATCGAAGTGTTTAGTTCAATACTCTGTTTATTGTAGTGAAACTCACAACAATAGTAACAGTATGCGGCCAACATAACAATTTAATAACCACCACCACCACAACAGCAATATTTAATTGTTTTCATTCTACAGTGAAAATTAAGGTAAGCATTCTTTGAAAATTTCGATAGTTCCTGTAATTATATTGCTTTAAATCAAGGAGGCCCTCCACATTTTAAAAATAGTTGAACAACGCCAGAGACAAACATGCTTCCCAAGCCCATATATGACACTCTACACCCACCTATGCCGAGCTTTAGGAAATCAGCAGAGAAGCTATATGCATACGGGGGATCCAAGATCCCTACAGTAGGTTCTCACAAGGGAGAATCTGTTAAAAGACTATGAAGATTTGTTCACGGGTATTGGGTACTTTCCCGGCCCTGAGTGCCCCATTGAGCTAGACCCAGATGCTACACCGGTTCAGCATTCTCCAAGACAAGTGCCTGTGCACCTACAAAACGCCTACAAAAATGTACTTACCCGCCTTGTCAAACTTGGAATCCTAAAGTCAAGGATGAGTACACCCCATGGATAAGCTCTGCAGTTGTAACACCGAGGTCTAATGGCTCGATACGTGTGTGCTTAGACCCTCGCGACCTTAGCAAAGCCATTTTAAAAGTGCAATCGACACTATGTCAGATCTGTCGATGACGTCATACCAAAAGTAACAGGAGAGACACATTTCAGTATACTTGATGCCAGAAGCGGCTACTGGCAGGAAAAACTTGATGACGAGAGTAAACTGTGTACCTTCAACACGCCCTGGGGGAAGTACAGGTGGACACGCCTCCCATTTGAACTTACCTACAGCGGCGACGTGTTTCAAAAGAAGATGGACACTGTGTTTGGGAGGCTGAACGGTGTGACCGGCATGGCAGACGACACTTTTATATACGGTACAAGCGAGGCGAGCCAAGATGAGCACATATTGAGCGTACTTGACACAGCCCGAAAGAATAACATCAGATTCGACACGGACAAATTTCAGTTTAAGATGGCTGAAGCATCTTTCTTTGGCCAGAAGTGGACTCCGGAAGGCCTTAAGGCTAATGACAAGAAAGTCGAAGCAATTGTTAACATGCAGCCTTCCAAGAACATCAAGGATCTACAGTCGTTCCTTGGAATGTTGAGCTACTTAAACCGGTTCTTACCTGTATATTAGCACAGATATCTCAACCAAACCGCAATTTGGTGAAAAAGGATGTACCATTCCAGTGACAGGCAGAACAACAACATGCCTTACAGCTGATCAAAGACGCCATAAGCAAGTCGCCACATTTAGCATACTACGACCCAGAGAAGGAGAATTTCATCCAATCAAACGCAAGTATGTACGGACTAGGGTGCGTGCTGTTGCAAGACGGCAAGCCTAGGCCTGTATCTTAAGCAAGCAGATCACTGACAGATGAAGAGTCCAGATACAGCAACATAGAGAGAGAGCTGCTTGCTGCCTGCTGGTTCCTTGAGAAATTCCAGCACTATGTCTACGGCAAGAAATCGGTCATTGAGACGGACCACAAGCCCCTCGAAACTATTTGGAAGAAAAGCATCGCCAGTGCGTCTCCATGTCTACAACGACTGTTGATACGAATGTCTAAGTACAATGCCGATGTTGTGTACATACTTGGCAAGACCGATGTGGTAGGTGACGCCCTTTCACGAGTGTGCTTCCGAGAATCACCAACAACCAACTGTGACAGCCCCCAAATTGAAGTAGATGCAATCACGCAGCTCTTACCTGCCACCCCTGCCAAGTTACAAGAGATACGTGACGCGACAAATGAGGATATCACGATAAGTCACCTCAAAGACGTCATATACCATGGATGGCCTAAGCATATGTGATGGACTGTCCTCATGATCTCAAAGAGTATTGGAACTTTTGTGAGGATCTTAGTGTAGAGGGTGGACTCGTACTGAAGGGAAATCGCCTATTAATCCCTGAAAAGTTGCATTCTCAGATGCTCACGCTTATCCACCAGGTCACTTAAGTAGGGGTAGAGAAATGTCTCCTGAAGGCTAAAGATTGCCTGTTCTGGCCTGGCATCACAAAGGACATAATAGAATTGTCTTCAAATTGTGCGGCGTATATGAAGTATGCGAAACAACAACAAAAACAGCCACTACAGCAACACAGCCTTCCAATCTATCCCTGGCAGAAATTAGCATCAGACTTTTTCGACTACAAAGGTTCCCAATACTTTGTGCTTGCAGATTACTACAGCAAATTCCCGATATCGAGGTTTTATTTTTTATGTTCTTTTTTTAATATATATTTTAATAAAGATATCAATAGACAAACTAGCAATTAAATACTTCAATCATCTTATTTGTTTACCGGATGATTCTTTTGCAAAGCAATCATTATTTACCTCAAACATTTTATCTCAGAAAAATAAACCTAGTTATTTCTCGAGTTTACGAAACATG
>JAOBRB020036149.1:0-15519 GCA_027575285.2 Zoanthus pulchellus | reverse complement strand
AATATCTCCGGACCTAAAGCAGGTATTTGCAAACGGTAAACAGCGTTTTCATCCTTTCATAGAATTCTATGTGATACACCTAAAAAATCAAGAGGTAGAAATTTGATCATAGGGGCACTTTAAACATCAAACATTTCACTAATGTCTCTTCATATTACTTCAACAGCTTATATTACTTGAAAAGTATATTTGGATTCCGGGAGATGCTGACAAGTTCAAGAGGATGCAACAAATCTTTCATAAACATATGGATTAGATTTTTTTTTCGTATAAATATGGATTGGAGTTATTCTACTTAACCTTTTCAACATCTTCAATCTCAATGGCACATTTTCTAGTTATTCTAAACATGATATTTTTGTGATTTGATACATGTCAAAACTGAGGGAGATCATCAATAATATGCATTTTTTTAAATAAACAATTTATATTCAGTAATTCCACTGCCATTTATATTATGAACAATGATTTAATCGTTAAAATGACATTCAAAATTTCAAATGTATATATTACATTAATAACCTTTTAGTAACTGAAATATCTCTGAAACAATGTGTAGATAGGTCCTAAACTTGACAACCGAAATACAATGCATACTTTCGAAATCATTTGAAAACTTAACACAGAAATAAAATAATGGTAAGCGTTGTGAAATACAAATAAAGCTATATAGGGCTAATGGCGTTAACCTGTGCCACTTGGTTTTTGTTGTACCCTTCAAACACTTCACCCAAATCTCATAAATAAGAACTTGAGTATTGTGATTCCTTCACTGCCTGTTTAGAGCGATGGACTGAACAACGAGAGGGTAGAATACCAGTATTGTGGTCTCTCTGTTACATAGGGGGCATTTTGTGATGTTTTAAATATGCGAGCCGCTGTTGGAAACATTTAAGACCCTCAGCTGTAGACTGAATTTGTAATCTTTAGTAAAGCTCTAAATGTATATTATTCAGTTTTTATTATATTAAATTTGGCGAGCATTGTTGCGTATTATCCGGGCTCTATAACGGACCGCCTCTAGAACAAAACTTTCATTAAATAAATATCCGCGTTTCTGAAGAGCAAAATGTTTTTGTTTTTGTGCTAAATGCTCTCCAAAGTTATAATAATAGTAATGTAGTTGATGTTCTTGGGCGTAAATATGTTTTGGGCCCTTCTCAGTGCTCATTTGAACCCTTGCTGCGCTCGGGCTAAAATGAGCCCGAGTCGGTCCCAAAACATATTTACGCCCGCGAACAACAATTATATCGTTATATTATAAGCTGCAAGGGAAGCGTGTAATCTTCGGATATTACAAGCAATAAATTAACATGCAATACATCAGCGGTCAACTCTATACTGTACCAAGAGTCCATTCAAGGATGGCACAAGCACTTAGGTACAAGCGGTGATGCGATCAGCGGTTCCAATTTTGCATAAGAAAAATGGCGAATTAACCTCCGTCCCCCATCTTTTCCCAAGGTAACGAATCCCAGCTTTTACAAAGCGACCGATTTTTAACAAAATGAGGAGACGGCATTGAGTTACATAATTTAAAACAATTTTATTCCAATGTCTAGATAAATTTTAATTTTATGGTTATTTTGTAAGATGAGCTCTGGATTAATACATGTTAGCAACGAATGGAGGTTTCTGTTCCATTCCGGTCACACCAGATTGCTGAATGATGTAACGAGCGGCCTGGTGCCCAAACTCCACGCACTCATCCATTCTCTTGCCTTGTATCAACTGACTTAGAAAACCTAAAAAAAACAAACGGGGAAAGCAATTTAGATGTTTTATTTAAAATCAAGATATATTTTAAAAATGCAATGGATTGATCTTTAATGTTGACAATTTTGTCAGGGTTGCGATACAGTTTTACTTTCATATTGAATTTGAACTATTCGTTCTATTTCTAATTCTATTAGTAATTAGAATTAATGTACTAGTTAAATTAGTACTTATTCCAGCAAATTTAATGGTTCCTAAAATGACTTTATCATGGCTCGCACTGTTTTGATTCTGTGACCTCATCTTCAAATCAAGTCCCAAATATGAAAGACGTATTTTAGTTGAGTTCGGATTCCTTATTGAATTTTTAGTGAGCCATTTAAAATTTAACCATGCAGTTTCGTTAAAAAACTACTGAATCGAGACATTGTTAAGTTTTAATCTCAAAGGCAGATATGTGATAATAAACCGTCTAGAAAAAATGGCAGTTCCCTTGTTTACTTCAAATTAACAAGTTACACAGGAAACCTATGAGTGCAACAGGTAACCCAATACAAAATCAAAATATATCTTTACAAAACTTATTAAACAAACTTTTACTTATGTTCAAAACTTATGCATTTCAAGCAAAATTACGTTTATGCAATGTATATATTATACAACTATCTGCCGTTTTTGTCATTTTTTCCACTTACTTACTGGAAGATTATGATATGTCTTACCCCCAACAAAGGCATCCCCAGCGCCATTAGTATCCACTATGTCTTCCTGGTCTATAGCCACGATAGGATATTCCTTCACCTCGCCATCTGAAAGAGATATAGTTTCAAAAATTAAGCAATAAGTTATTAATCCTTAAGACAAATGGATTACAGAGGAACATATTATGTAACCTAAGAAAATTACATCAATTTTTAATATTATAATATATGCCGGATATTTTTACCGAGGAAGACATGGATATCGCTGGTGGAGAAGGAGAGTAGGAGTGTTGGTTTGAAGAGGGAGGATGCAGTGAATCGTGCGAGATGGAGAGTGGGAGTGGGAGAGATTGCTAGTAGAGTGGGGTAAATCCGGCCACCCTCGTTTACGGGGATAAAACCGAGCTAAATTAGATTGATGATGATGATGATTTTTACGTCTCGACAGAAATTTAGAGACCCGTTTAGTGTGTCCAATATCGTCGGTATTCTTCGTTTATTGGGATTATTGCACCGTTTTGTAAAATTATTGTGCAATAACAGTCAGTTTCTACAAGTTTTAATGCTGAAAATATTGTATTTCTAGATTTACTCGAACAAGCTCCGTTGCGTATATTAAACGTTTTGTACTTCGGCTTTCTCGTTAAGCTAAAGCTAAATCTTTAACGAAACAGGTATCTCACAGAGCCGGCGATTATCTTCCACAGGATGGAACACTAATCCGCATAGCTGGTAGCCGGAAAGGATGGAAAGCTCAGTTAGCTTAGGCTAAAAAGAAAATCACACAAATATGTTCACCAGTCTCCGCAAACTATCGGGGATCGAACTGGGGAACTTCCCAGCTGCGCCAACAATTTCCATCCGAAAAATTAGCTATAAGATTAAACTTAAGTAACAAAATTAAAGCTCCTTTTCTCTTCGTGCTCGGGAACTTTTACAGTACAGCTTTTGAACTCGTTCTTTAATAATTTTGTTGATAAGCTATCCAAGGAATATAACATTTAATTTAAAACGCCTTAAAATGCCGTGTATATTGTTTTCTGCGGCGTTTATTCGTGGATAGCATACATACAGTACCCAAATTAAGTTTTTGGTCGAAGGACATTTCCGTCGATACTGCCACTAACAGCAATTTTAAAAATTGCTTGAATTGCTTTTTACCTTCAACACATAGCTTCACTGAATTGGACGTCCGTTCAATTTAATCTAAACCACTGGTTACATAAATTAATTTTTTTTTTTTGAGTTTTAACTCCGACGAAAGCTATACTATTTATCAGAGTACACACTCAAATGATATGGCGGGCTTTTTGACGCGCGTCCAGAAAGTTTCCCGCCTATTTAATTAAGAGTTAGTTACCGGATATGAGTGGTTTGTTTAAAAACACACCAACGCATTGGCGATAAAGTGAACGAGAAATTTTAATGCATGATTCAAAAGAGTGCATTAAGAACTATTTTGAGTTCGTAATATTGTTAGTAAGTACTTATAAACATACTATGAACTGAAAGTAACCAATCACTTGAACATGCAACCATAGTTCACTGTAGTGCAAGGCGCGACTTATGTCTTAGAAAACTTGAAGCAAGAACTAAGAAATCTTTAGATATAAAATAGGCACCAAACTAAAATTGAAATATTATGTTCAAATTTTATACAATAGAATTCACAAAAAGCTGTACATGAAGAAATATTTAAAACCCGAAATTTTGAAAATTACGCAATGAAGATAATAACAAGGAATACGTACTTTGTCAAAAGCTGAAAGTAAATCGGAAAAGAAATGTAGGAAATACTTTGTTTGAGAATTTATCAGCATGTCCTTTGCAAAGTAAGTTAACCGATGAGCGTGAAGCATAAAAAATACTTAGTACTAGAAAAGTTATTTTTAAGTAACGTTCAAATTCTTTGACCCTTTCAATCCTAACTGTAATGCTAAATTCTCCCAACTTGAGCCCACACTTTCCATTAAATACGTTTTGGGGAATTTTACTTCAATTAATCTTTGGTTGTCTGGTTTGTTTCATCAATTTTTATTTCCTCGTTACCTTATAAGACATAAACGTTGAAAGTTTTTCAGTGTTCTGTAAAGAGAAGTTGGGCGTTGATAGCAGACTGGGACTATTTAGGTTAATGACTAACCTTTTGCGACCATAGTTGGCTCCTTCCCATGTGTAATCACCACAATACGCGATCTTTTCTCATTCACTTTTGGTAACTTGGATATCTTCAGAGCGATTTCCTTTAAGTCTTCTGTCTACAATCACAATTAATTTATGATTGGACCTCAGTACAGTTACAGAGTATCTTTAAGTTTGTCAAAACAAATACTTAAAACTAGTCCAGCTAATTTTTGTTTTCATAGGAAAAAGATTTCAATGTTTGTCGTTTCTCTCTTTATCTTATCATCTTGTTAGCAACTTTGAGATTTTTTATGTTTATATCTTTTATCCTGTTATCACCTTATTGTTTAGTTACAATTGTGTTCGTTAGTAACTCAATCTTTTAAAATAGTATTAGTATATATATTCCCCCAGGCATTGTACTAATGAGAGGTACCCATACTGGGTTTAAGTGCGTGCTAGGTTGGGTGCTTCAGGTGCAGTTTGCAATTTTATTACCGAGGTGATTACTGGAGTTTAGCCTGTCTGCAACGCACACTAGATTTGGTTTGTTTCGAAAATGATTCGAACAATATACCGAATAGTAGTTTTACGAATAGACTCGCACCCTTGATACGGAAGCTCTTTACTAAACAGAAGATGTGAATAGCTACACTATCAGGTCAGCGCACAAAGGAAATTTTATGCTATATTTTCATGATTACAAACTCAAAAAAAATTCATTTTTGGCGAACAGGTGCGAAACGAAACCAAGAGAAAATTTAACAATTCGAACATTACTTAAGCAGATACTTGAAAACGTAAACGATTATGTTGGTGTCGATAAAATAATCTCGAGGTTATCCTATTCTCTTAGTAGGGATCTTAAGCAGAAACTTGAAAACGTAAACGATTACGTTGGTGTCGATGAAATAATCTCGAGGTTGTCCTAATACAAAGTATTTAAACGTTTACAAAACGAAACCAAGAGAAACTTTAAGCAACAATTGCGGAATTTACTATAGCAAATACTTGAAAACGTAAACGATTATGTTGGTGTCGATAAATAATCTCGAGGTTGTCCTAATACAAAGTATTTAAACGTTTACAAAACGAAACCAAGAGAAACTTTATGCAACAATTGCGGAATTTACTGAAGCAGATACTTGAAAACGTAAACGATTATGTTGGTGTCGATAAATAATCTTACGGTTGTCCAATTCTCTTAGTAGGGATCTTAAGCAGATACTTGAAAACGTATACGATTATGTTGGTGTCAATGAAATAATCTAACGGTTGTCCAATTCCCTTAGTGTTTTTAAAATATATAAGACCGATCAAACAAAACATTTTAAAACATTTGCAAAACAAACTTATAAAAATTCTCAGCTATTAATTTCTTCTATTTTCATCAACTTCTTCAAGCATAACTTCTCCCATGTAATTAATGTAATTTTGAAACATCGTGTAATAACATGTTTCTGTTAGCAGGGTTGATAAACATGTATTGTTTAACAAATATGCGCAATAAATTATTTGTAGTTGTTGTTGTATGAAACAAAGAAAAGTAGAAGCGTAACGCTTGTGGGATGTGGCTGGAATATAAAATTTGACTGTTTTGCACATGCGTGCTTTTGCACATCCATCAAATACTTCTTAACACATCCCTTAAAAATATTTACACTTACTGCGTTAGGAGTATCATAAGATTGTAAAACAGCTTAATTTGTGCTACTGGGACCTAAACAGTAAATGAACTAAAACAAACTTTCATACAACATGTGACTGTGTTGCGTGCTGGTAATGATGCAGCCACTACATAGGGCACAATGGCCTCGCGGGTCAGAGGGACTACGCTGTTTGTTTGTAGCTGTGTCGTGCTGATGAGGCCCAATAAGCTGTCCACAGCTGCTAACATTCAGGCTCACTCTTTTTTTAAGGGTTTTCAGTACGGGCTTAGTCCTTCTGACCCGCGAGGCCATAGTGCCCTGTTTAGTGGCTGCATCATAACCAGCACGCATGTGCAACACAGTCATATGTTGTATGAAAGTTTGAACTGTGACGGTGCATAGTTCGCTAGTTTCATAACCAGTCCACTCAAGCAACTTTGCTCACAGTAACAGGCGAACGATTCCAACCAACGACGACCGTGTCGACGTGGGGTTAAAATGAACTAGGATGTAAAATTCACTATTCATTTTGACGACGACATTTGCACGTCGTCAACTAAGCTGAAGCCAAACAACAAGTAATGTTACATTTTGTTCAACTGTCCGGTCTAAACATAAAGCTCTTCTTCCGTTTAATTTCTTCATGCAAGCTTTGAAAGCAGTGATAAATATCGCAAGATCCAAAAACAGTGATAAAACACACAAGCTAATCTGACGAGGTTTGAATGCTCTCCGAGCCAAGTACAATCCAAAACCGGATAAGACAACGTCGAAAGCCTGGAGTATATTGACGGTAACTGGTGAAGTTGCTACATCAAACTAGAAGTGAAGTGGCCCCATGTTCCAGTAAAATCGCCCCACCAAAAAGGAAAACAAACTCATTTTAAAACATTTACAATCCCACGACTTTACCATCATTCATAACGACACACAAAAAAAACAGACTGCGGCTCCTTGTCTGTGATTGGTGCACTTTGTAAAACTCGGCCGATGATTGGTCTTTTCATCCAGATGATCTGCTTTATGTCATCTGCAGCGGATTTTGACAAGAACCTATTGTTACAGCAATGGTTACGGAAGAGCTTATTTCGAAAGCAGCAGTGCGAGCTAGGAAATCTAGCCCACACAAAAACGGTCTTTTTTGTTTAAAAAAATGAAAATGTTTTATTTTGAGGGCTGAATTGTTCAAAAGCTTGTTAACTTTAATCCGGGTTAAGCAAAAATTCTTCTTTAAGAATAGGTTAACAATTCTTTAAGAATACTAAATCTGGATCTTCAATGGATAAAAACCGTAAATAAAATCCTAGGTTAGTGGGAAAAATTATTGTTTGAACATCGGTTTTGAAACCATTCTTCTCACTACAGTGTGTATAACTTATATAATTTATATATTAATCTATTAAATAAATATAAAAGTTTGGCAGATATGTGCAGTTTTTTTCCAAACTTCTATATCCTCATTTTATTGCTACAATAACACCACTTCCATATATCCGAATCTCTTAAATATACAGTAAGCTTTAACTGTGTTACACTTGCTCCTTTCTTCACAAAGTGAACAATTTTTTATATATATACGCCTGACTACAAGTCATTAAAATGGAAGGGAAATGCAAAAGACTACATATAAAACACAAAGAATCAAAGAGCAGACAAAGAAACACCACCATATTAGACACATGAGCTCCAACTTACTTCAAAGCTTTGTTCTTTAGCAAAAACACTTGCTTCCTAAAGAGCAAAGACATTTTATTAGCCAAAAAGGACACTGCTTCAAAAAGAAAAGATGTTTAATGCATTTAAATGCATTAAAGTTACTGTTAAATCATTTCTAGCTGAGCTAAAGGCCTAATAATTGGGGACACCATTTAGTTGGCCAGCCATTCTAAGACGCACTGACACCTTTTACAGGTCAGGTAGACACACATACAGTAAACAGAGAAGTGCTATCAATAAGAGTTGAAGTTGGCGGAGATATTCTAAAGGTAGACAACACCTTTATTTTATCTAATTCTCTTCATATAAAATTTTGTAATGAATGCTCCCCCCACCTTTTCATTCCACCACTTTTCAGCCGCTGAAAACATTAAAACTTTCAGGTGTTGTAAATGAAAGATTATTTTGAGTCAAGAGAGAAACTAAGGGCAAAAACCAAACCTAAAATTCTCATCCAACGAAATATTCTGGCGTCACTGAACTCAATGAAACTCCCGGGGGGGGGACTCCCCTGAAAAGTGGGTAGGGGTGCTCGATGGAAGATTTTAAAAATGACCCCAAAAAGTGCGAATAAATGAGCTCAAATCCCAATTTTAGACCCTAATTGGTGCGACCACATTTAACTAATATTCTTTATCAAAAACTGATAAATATAAACTGAGATACATCAAACACTATGTTTTCGAATAATTTCCGAACTTTAGCAGAGTATTGTCATAAGCCAGGCCTTATGGACCCTAAAAGGTGCGGAGGTGGTCGTGAGCCGTTCGAAGACCCTAAAAGGTGCGCAAGATCCTAATTTCAGACCCTAAAAGTATCGTCGAGCACCCCTACCCACTTTTCAAAGGAGTCCCCCCCGGGATGAAACTATACAGCATGACAAGTTGTATATGTGGTAGTGGTGTTGAAAAATATTTCATTTTAACTCCCAAAGTTTAGAGAGGAAACAAATGTTCACACCTCAATAGAAAAAGTATAAGGCACCTACCGTTTCATTACCAAACAAAATGTCAACATATGGCATGGCATCCATCATTGCCTCCTTGTAAAACTGGCACAAAAACGGTGCAGACAGATTCATGGTAAAACACTAACAGAAAAAATAAACATAATTTTAAACTAATGAAGTTTAAAACTGATATCATGGTCATATACTGTAATGTACCATTTGAGAATCAAAATGAAATTTTACAAGGTCAGTAACATCAATTCCAAAAATAGCAATCATGTTAATTTTCCACTGGAAGCAAACTTTATTGCTTCATTCACAGCTATAATATATCTATGATAAATTTATAAATCACTTAAACCCTAAACATGTCAAATGGCATCTTGCTATAAATTCACTATCTAAATTTTATGGTTTACTCTTAATAAAAACAGTTTAATTCCCATTAGCAGGTATTAATTATATCATGTAAGCAGAATCAAGATATGCTGACAAACTACCTACAGATTGAAAGGGCTAACCTTGTTTTGTCTGAAATGAAAAATACAACGAAGAGAGGAAAAAGAAATAGTTTCACTCAGATTTGTCAGAAGATTATAAACGATCTGATGTTTTGATAAAAACCAAAAAATTATGTACTTTCATCAAATTTCAGTAAAATTCTAGAACTCTATTTATTATAAACTAGGAATGTGTATTACCTTATCTGCTTCTGAAGCATGCTTACCAACAGTTACTATTGATTCTGGTGATACAGTGAGAAAGTAACCCTTTACAATTGAAAGAAAAACAATACACACATACTGTCAGTAAAAATCTTTGTATCAATCAGAACTTTACACACAATAAGGAAGAAAATGTTTAACCAAGCACCAGAGGCATTCTACCTTGGGGAGGGGGAGGGGGAGGGGTGAAACATGGGGAGGGCAGGGTTCTCCTTAGTACTCAGAACCTGCATACCAGTACCCATGGGCTTGGATCAATATACCAGTGTAATTGAGGTGAAACCCTCTAAAGAATATAGCGTCAAACAAACAAAATTTCAGTCTGACAATGTAACAATGTAATATAATGGGTTAATCAAAAAACTAAAAGTATTTCATAAATACAACTAGACACTAACACGTGTTTACTCGGGTTACCTAATATTTGCATTCATAGTGATGGGTCTAAAGTTTATTTATGCCTTGTTTTATGCTTATATCACAAAATGAATGATTCGGCCTAAAATTGCTGTTAGACGCTCTACAAACAACCTCATAAACACGAGCTATATTTCAATGTCTAAAAACAAAGTATCAAAAAAATCTCTTATATCATAGTCATTGTCAATTAGGAGCTTACAAAAAATCAAGGATCATTTTCCTATCATAAAATTAATCCTCATCAGTTCTGTAAAAATTGTGAGAACTGTCAGTTTGCAAATGGTATGCTTAAGACTTTTTTTATGGTTGAAAGCATAAGCTTTACTTTGCATAATGAAAATTTAAACTGTATTTCAGTATTTATCTTGTTTAGTTCTTTCTTCTATGGAACTTTAACTTTACGTTTTGGTTAAACTATGAAAAGTATTTCTTACATAAATTTGGGTTGTAAAAAAGCAAATTAAAATGCTAAGGAAATTAAAGAAATAAAACAAAAATAAACTTAAAATGTGTACTGACTAGACTGCAGCTTTTTAGTGGACGGTAAAGTTTGAAAACATGAAGTTTATAACGATATTGCAAAATTTTATAGATCAAGCCATTTACAAGTCGAATACAAAATTACAGATACATAATATTAGCATGAAGAGTAATGTTTAGGGCAATTCAAATTTGACATTACGACAAAGACCATTAATCATTATGATGCAACATTTGGCAGCTCTCCGAGAGCAAACACGTGTGACACAAACAGCTAACCGTAAACTTGTTTTCACCGTAAAGCAAAGCACAACCATCTTTCCAGCTTTTGTACAATACTTGAGGTAATTGCAAGGAAAAATATTCCCATGCTGAAGTCGCAAAATAGCTCTAGAAACATGTCCCATGTTGAATTGACACAAATATGAAGCGAGCTGAGTCAAATAATCGCCATGTCCATCATTAATTTGTGTATACTTTGACCATCGGAGCGAAAAGTTCATTGGAAGAAATATTTTAGAAAACTTGAAAAAACTGTTAGAAACTCTTCTCAGTCTCAACAAAGTTTGGTTTGAAAACCTTTTGCAGCTTTGATCAAAAGCATTTTTAGCAAAGATAAATGCAATGACTTCTGGGTAATTTTCCCAAACGCAACATAATAGATAGATAGATTGACATTAAGGTAAACCTAAACTTTGCCTACCACAGGTAGCCTGAGTAAAAACAAAGAGTTCTCCAAACTAAACAAAAAAACTACATTGCGAAGATTTTGATTTTTTGATTAAGCATTAGAGCACAACTTTCTTTCACTTTGACTTTATCGGTAAAATAAAGCACGCATGATGTTGCGAGAGACACAAGAACATTGTAAAATCATGAGCCTCGGGCAAGTGATTTTACAATGTTTTGAGCATCTCTCCAAACATCACAAGTACTCTCTTTCGCCTAAAAGTCATAGAAAGTTTTGCTCTAATGCTTTTATGATAAATTATAGCAAAACAAACAAGTGAAAACCATGATTTTATTGTTTTAATAAAACATAGATTTGAACCAATCAGAGTGTGTGTTATATCGTAGCTATATTATAACATCTTATAAGGAATAAATACAGAAAGTGCCACCACCACAACTCCTCACCCACCCCTCCTTGAGGTAACTCCAACTCCATTCCTGCAGTAATAATATTAATAAATAATGATAATAAATACTTTTTTCAAAATCAATTGCTAAGGAAGTGGTTCCCCATTCTTCCTAGCCAGAGAGTGTAGGTTGAATTTGCCAGTAATAAGTATACTTTCAAGACATTAGTCTAACTTACAGTTAATGACATACAGTATGCAGATGACAGATCTTGTAATTGAAACTGAACTGGCATAAAATCAATGAATCATTATCACCATTTTTTACCAATTGAAATACTTCAAATAATTTATGCTAAAAAGGTTTATTGTGCCACATGCAGCTGTCAGTAATGAATCTCCATGTAAACCAGCTTTGAGTATTCATTAATGTTCCAACTGATTTTCTGATAAAACATATTTATTTATTTATCATCATATGCAATTATTTTTAAATCACAATGATACATAATTATATACTTACAGATATATAAAAATACTTTGCTTTCTTAGCATAAGCCCAATTTTCAGGTTTATCTAAGTGCTCCTTATTGTAGCAGTTGGCAGCAGCCAGATTTGCAACCAATGATCTGTCCATGAAGAAAATGAATTTATGTTATTGAAAGACACTGGCTAGGGCTGGGTGGTACAATATAGAAAAACAAACTAATATCATGGCATGAACAATTTTAGATTTAAAGCACAGACCTCTCCAACCATGTTTCACCCAAGACCAGCCTTTTTAAGAAACTTAGGTCTATAATATCAACTTATATAAAACTCTTTTTTCATAAAAATCACTCCACATAAAAATTTTATATCTGTTTAAATAGTACTAAGCAATAATTAAATACTTAAGGGTATTTCATATATAACTACAAGTTACTAATCTGTAGATTATTAATTTATATTGTAGAACCATCTACAACAGCCGTAAAAATGAAATACTGACGTTTCGGACTTTAGTCCTTTGTCGGAGTAAAGGGAAGAAAGAGAAAAAAAGTAGAGTTTATATAGGCAGGGAGATAAAAAACTAGCCAATAGAAACAAGGTAGCCATGGAAATTAAAAACAACGAACCAAGACAAATTAACACGTCAGTAAGTATTCTCTTTTTTACGGTGTACAATTTACATTTTTATTTCCAAATTGTTTCTTATCGCTAGTTATTTTTCTATTACTAAGTGAAGTCCTAAGTGAAGGTTTTTTGGAATGTCAAGACGTGAATATTTCTAAAGAAGAGTTAATTAAAATCAGTCCTGAGGTAATGTGAAACCTAGGAAATTAGCAGAGTACTGTGAGCAAGTTTAATTGAATCATGTTTTGTGATTGTAGTGACCGTCACAGGTTATTAAGAGCCATGATACCAATCGTTTATGAAGATTAAATCATCTTTTAAAAGTCTATACCATCGAGCCTGTGTTAAGTCATTTTGTCAAACAACCTGCTTCGTTATTGGAGCTTTGTAGTACCCAATTATACTGTAAGTATGGGAAGCTTTTATTACAAGCTCTGAGGGAAATTGGGGTCACACAAATAAAAGGCAGAATCTTACACCAACTGTGTCAAGTACAATTCTTTATGACAGAAAATATTTCTACTAAAAAAAGTAACTGTTAATAAAAACAATTTGGTAATAAAAATGTAAATTCTACACCGTAAAAAAGAAATACTTACTGACGTTTCGGACGTTAGTCCTTCGTCGGAGTTAAGGGAAGAAAGAAAGAAAATGTAGAGTTTATAAAGGCAGGGAGATGAAAAACTAGCCAATGGAAACAAGGTAGCCATGGAAATTAAAAACAACGAGCCAAGACAAATTAACATGATAGGAATAAATTAGAAATAAGTGAAGGGTTCATTCATCCCACTGGGATTGTGTGTACCCAGTCGGTGAATGAGTTGCAACAAGAGTTAATTATCTTCTACAGAAAATGAATATACCAGCTGACCTATGATTTCCTGTAATCAAAACAGCGCAAGTTCCAGTTGGCTCTTTATCTTGCACTAAATAATTTACATCTACACCTGCGTCTTTAGCTTTGTCAGACAAAATTTTTCCAAATTCATCATTGCCTAAGACAACAAAAACAACAACCTTTTGTATCTTTCACTAAATATTACCTTTTTTATATTTCACCAATTGTTCAGCAAACCAAAATACATATTTTTATCTCATTCTCTATACCATTTGAAGTTTATGTATGACAAAATAATATTTATATAAAATGTATTATACAAAACAAATTAAGGTTGGTAATCTACTAGTTATATACAGCTAATAGTTTTAATAATAATAGTTTAATATCCATTACTTTCAGGTTTAGAATTATTGGGGATTCAAGCATTTTGAAAAATCAATTATCGAACGGGAGGTCAAAATCCTGTAAGAAGAAAAAGCAAACTGAAAAACTCATTTTAATTTCAGTGGGATAGAAGAACTACTGTATAACAAATATGTCAAAGGGCTAGTCAAGACTAAAAAATGAGAAAAATAATGCCCACTCATTTATGATACAGCTCCACCATCACACCAACTTACTTCAACCCTTATTTCTGAGGATCCAGTAGCTTTTCCAGCTTTATTTTCTTAAATCGCTTTATTCACTAATTCTTCCTGACTTAACTGCACTCTCAACTGGCCCTTTCACTAATTCTGCTTTTATGTTCTGATCCCCCTGCAAAGATTCTCCTTGTTCACAATTCTCTTCAAGTACTCTTTTCATCTACTTTCCCTCTATTAATTGTTCTCAGTGAAATTCAAGCTACCATAGCTACCTCTTATGCCTCTTCCTCCCTCAACATCTTTTCCAGCTCTCTCAACTCCTGCTCAGTCACCTCCTTCATGTTCTTGTATACATACAGGATGCACACCTTTTTTTTCTTGCTTTGAGCTATCACTACCTTCATGTCCTTGATCCAACATCAAGTGTCACCTTGAACTCACAGACTGATAGTCCTCCCTTTCTACATAACACATACTTTATCACATGCCTTCAACACCCCTTTCTTAAAACATTTCCACAAACTTGTCTGGTGCATCAGTAACAACCAGCTCTCTTGCTCTTCCTCATATGAAGTGTATGATAAAAAATATAATCATCATTGATAATTAATTAAATAAATTTATATGATTAATAATAAATATATATCTCTTTCAAAACAAACTAAATAATTATATATTAATTATAGCAAAATCATCAACAACCATACATCGTTTTTACTTTTAATCATTATTAATAAGTATAGTTATTCATAAACAATACCCCATGAACTGTGTATGTTGAAATTTGTCTGAGAGATAAAATTAATTGTTCTTTACCTATGCACCCAATGTACGATGTCGCTTTGTTCTCCTTGCCAAGAATCCACTTTAAAAAAGTGGTAAACAGAGGAGTTAGTGCACAGCAATGAATGGAATATAATTAGTATACCACCATCACTCAATTTTTGAATTAGAGAAAATAACATATTTAATCTCCATTAGTTATATAATTTTAGCTTAGAAATAGAAATAAATAATTACTATATAACTATTATGATTTATATGTAATGTTATGTACTATAATATTTTAAGAGCTCTCTAGCTGGCTCATGATGTCATGCATCTTTGGTGTCTGTTACAGTCAAATATAAAGTCAGTAAACATCGTCTCCCGATCAAAATGTTGAAAAACAACATTATATAAATACCTAGATGTTAACATGGTGGAATTTGGTTTATAATATATCTAATATTTAAAGCTATCACAGACTGTAATTTCTACACATTTAACCCTTCGACTACTTAAAGGGCCTAAACCGCCCACACAATATGGTACTGAGTTAAAGAATTCAATCTTTCTTAAGCAAGAAAACCATGTTTTGACTTTGGTTTTAAAGCAAACTTTAGTAGTTTCTTTAAGTTTGGAAAGCCAGTGATGCAA
>JAOBRB020036042.1:0-15529 GCA_027575285.2 Zoanthus pulchellus | reverse complement strand
TCTTTTGCCGTGAGACTCTTTCTTTTGCCGTGAGACTCTTTCTTTTGCCGTGAGACTTTGTCTTTTGCCTTGACAGTTGTGGGCCACCGTAGCCTAGTGTAAAGACAACCAACTTTTAACCGTTTATTTGAAAAGATAATGTACAAACGACTTTAAAATTTATTGATAACTATAATTTATTGTAAGATTCACAATACGGATTTAGAGGAAAGCGAAGTATTCAACCAGCGATTATTGATACTACACACAAAATTCAATAAAATGTGGACAACGGTAAATATACATGTGGAATCTTTATAGATTTGAAAAAAGCATTCGATAGGTCAACCACGAAATTCGTTGGAATACGTGGTATTGTTCTTGATTGGTACAAATCATATTTATCAAATCGAAAGCAAACAGTGTCTATCAATGGATTAATTTCTACTGAGCTATGCCTATGAACAAATAAGTTGTGTTGTTATCTATATCAAAGATATATTTCATTCTAGCAAAGTTTTTTCCTTTCATTTATTTGCTGATGGCACAAGTACGCGAACATAATAACCTCAAACAATTACAAGATATGGTCAATATTGAGCTCTCAAAGCTGTCAAAAGGGCTAAATAACACTTAATGTAAAAAGACCAACTTTGTTCTTTTCAATCTAAGACAAAAAAAGTTGCCATTTGTACCATAAAATAGTATATCTTTCTTCCTGACAACTTAAAGAGACTTCAGCGAATAAATAAAAAAGATTCTACACAGTGACTCTGCGTTGTTATTGACTCACAGTGAATTATCTTGGATACAATATTAGACCAATTAGTAAACCCATACATAAATTATGGAACCTGTTCCTGGCAAACATTGGTAAGGTTCAACTTAATCGATTGCTTGTTTTACAAAAACGTGCCCACCGACTGATAAATATTTCCAATGCACACGAGCATGCCATCCCTTTCTTTCTCCAACCAAAATAGCTCCTCCTAAATTTTCACTATTTTCACTGTTATGTGTATTATGAAGTATATTTTCAGTAATCGCGCTGCAAAGAATTTGAATAGTTTATTCAAGACATCAGGCCAAGTACACCGCTAATCTAGGCGCTCTTTTACCTTTAACGGGTACAAAAAATTGGAATTGTCTGCCTGTTTCAATAAAGACTCTCAATAAATCTAAATTTAAAAGAAACATAAGAACCCTTCCTCTTCTTTTCCTTTTGTAATCATTACCGCTGTCGAAAGCTTGTTTCATTATACAAAGAAAACGAAACTTTTTGTAATCTAATCTCTGCACTCTTAACTTCTTGTAAATATTTTCGTTAAATAGCCACTTTAATGTTTTCTAACAAATTTATGTAGCACTGTTAATTTTTGGATTTAATTGCTTTCGCCTTGAATAGTCATTCGACGAAATGCGAAGAGCAATTCCTTTTTTGTTAATTTTATAATTGTTAACAAAGATTGTTGTTGTTGTTGTGATTACAACATGTTCTTTTCTTGCACCAGGCTGAATATAGCAACGCGTTCAGCAACACGTTCATCAACGCGTTCAGGAACAAGTTCAGCAACACGTTCAGCAACGCGTTCAGCAACGCGTTCAGCAACACGTTCAGCAACGCGTTCAGCAATGTGCTAACAAAACAATAAAGCTCGAATAAACAACAAAAATGATAAATAAAATATTTTATCTTGCCATTGAGCAATCTTTGATAGATATTTGAAACTTCAACAAAATGGAAAAAATAAAGTACTACATCCCTAGATACCATCTCATATGGCGAACCCATCTCAGCTAAAAATTGGGAACAGTGAAACGCAGAAATCATAGATTTAAAATCGGAAAATCCAATTTTCTATAGTGGAAATATAAACGACATGCATTTTAACTTCCGTATATTTAAACCCCCTTGCAGTAAATCTCGCATTCCAATTGGTTCAAAAACAATTAAAATTAAAGACCATTTTTTGAACCAATTCAAAAGCAAGCTTACTATAATTGGGTTTACATATATGAAAGTTAAAATGTATGACTGTTAAAGTAGCAGGGTCAAGAAGGCTTGAGAACGGACTTGTTGTCCCAGGGACATTCAAAGCGAGGTCACCAGGCAGGGCTATTGCCACGAAGTTTGAGAGGGAAACTTTGCGGCTGAAACAACTTTGCGCCCACATGGACATTTCAGTTGAAACTCTGAGAAAAATTGAAACATTCTCATAGATTTTGCAGACAATGAGTTTATAGATTGTGAGCCATTAAAGAAATACCGTAATAATCAATACCCGTTTTGCTTTTGTACGCTTATTTACCGTACTTATGTTCTAGGGGATGGGTGGGGTGTGCGCTTATTAACTTTTCCTACCTAAAGGGTGGGCGCTTAATCGAATAAATACGGTACTTATTAGGGATTGCTCATGTTAGAAGATAAAATTTTATTCTATGTATCGATTTTGTTGTTTGTTGGAGCTTTATGGTTTTGCTAGCACATTGACGAACGCACTGCTGAACGCACTGCTGAACGCGTTGCCGAACGCGTTGTTATTTTCAGCCTGGTTTGTCTTGCTAGATTTTAGATCGAGGTAATGCTTTTGTGCTACCATTGTGTCCTATACCAGCACATGTATACATGCACTTTCTATATTTGACTTTATTCACCAAGCCAACAATTTCACAGTTAGGTTAATGAAATAGGGCGGTTTACATATAACTTAAAAGCTTCACCTCTTTGAATAGAAGTAAGAAAAGCTACAAAAATTGAAATTAAAAGTGAAAACATGGCAGGATAATAAGCAGAAAGGAGGAAGTGGGAGAAGAACAAAAGCTAGGGACCTAAGGTTACTCTACTGTATAAAACATTACCTTCACCAGCAACTCTGAAAGTTCGTTCTTGTTCCTTTAGAAATTTCTCAACTGCCGGTTTTATCTTTTGGCGGTTTCCTGTGGAATGATGCCCAGCTCCAACAATGATCTCCAGCCAAGTACGATGTTGCTTTCGTGCTTTGTTTAAATCAAATTCATCTAACTTTTTCTGCAGTTTTTTTAATGCTTCATTATCACTGTCGCGTTTCTCTTTTATTTTCTCATCAATCAAGTCTTTTTTGTTTCTGTATCGATCATGTTGTTGAAGTTGTTGCCTGTAAGCCTTGACACTTTCCTCGTTTGCAACCAATAGTCCGTGAAGATCTGTTTCGTTTTGATCCCGCTTGTAGTTATGGAAATTAAAAATTAATTCACAGGCTTTTTCATGGGCTTCCTTCATTAGAGCAGCGCATGTTTCTTTTATTTTACGCGAAAAAGTAGCTCTCTCGTGTTCTTGGTTATCATAAGCCGCTTGAGCTTTATTCTTCCATTTAATTCGTTCGTCATTGAATTGACACGCTTGTCTGCGAAAGTGTTGTCCTTCAAGAATCGTACAAATAAGTTCCAGAACTTGTTTGGCCGTATCTACCTCCAAGGTCAAGTTAGACAAATTTATTTCAATACCCTCGTTTGTTTTCTGTATGTCTCTCGAACTCAGAATCTTCTCTCCTCGACTTCTTGCAATAATTGAAACAACACGGTTAATGTTGTCAATGTGACTATTATCCGGACCCTTGACATCTCTTTCTCTTATCAATTTCGTACCACTGTTAAGCTTTAAGATGAACTTCAAAGACGAAGTGTCACCTAAAATTTCAAAGTTTTTAATTATCTCTTCGTGATCATCAATTTGGATTTGCATGTCCTGCAGAAAAAATTCAGTTGTAGGTTGTTCACTTAATACATTATCAATAGATGCTAATGGTAATACTAAAGTCTCTAGATCTCTATTTTTCACAACTTCAAAATATACTGGGCAGTCTTGAACTATTTCTCCAATTTTCAGGTTAAGTTCACGTTTTCCTAGTAACCAAGGAACAAATTCAATGAAATAAAAATTTGAATTGTTGTCCTTTCTGTTTACTTTAACCGTTTCATAACCAGGACGCTTAAAACGACCGTGGATTTTTACGTTTACATTTTGCGTCACTTCTTCGCCAAAATTGTCGAAAAGCTCAAACTCAAACACTACCTTTTTACCAGCTTCAAATTTAGAGCAACTCTCAACATCTTTCCTCGTGTTTTCGCTCAAACGTAACTCCAGACACGACGGTGCAAAGTTCGTGATCACAACTTCAAAACATACTGGGCAGTCTTGAACTATTTCTCCAATTTTCAGGTTAAGTTCACGTTTTCCTTGTAACCGAGGAACAAATTCAATCAGATAAAAATTTGAGTTATTGTTCTTTCTGTTTACTTTAACCGTTTCATTTTCAGTACGCCTAAAACGACCGTGGATTTCAACGTTTATATTTTGCGTCACTTCTTCGCCAAAATTGTCGAAAAGTTCAAACTCAAACACGACCTTTTCTCCAGTTTCAAATTTGGAGCAACTCTCAATATCTTTCCTCGTTTTTTCGCTTAAACGTAACTCCAGACACGACGGTGCAAAGTTCATGATCACATCAAACGACAAATATGTGGACTCATTTCCACCCTTAATAATCACATTATTCGAGAAAGCTAGCAGCACTTCTCGATGCCCTGATCTTTTTGCTTTCACAGAAACATTCATTTTATATCCAGCTTCTTGTTGATCACTCCATTCTGAACAAAGAAATTCGTCTTCATATTCGTTGTCAACACAATGGACAGAAGGAAGATCGTTCGGACTAATGTTTGAAGAACACACCAAAGTAAAAGCCTCTTCGAAGTTTCCTGTCTTTAATACTTCAGTTTTAAGACAAATAATTTCTATTTCGATCGTCTTTGTGAAGAAACTTCCCATCTTTTACATTTGCCAGCCAACAGATATCAGAAAGCTTTTACAAATGCTAGATGCGAAAATAGGATAAGCCCTTCTTATTTGAAACTGACCAATAGAAACAGTACTTTTACTCAACCATAGAAAGGTCATTAATTACAGCGCTGATTATATTACCTTGAACACCTAAAATATGTCTAAAATGTTTATTGTGTTTAATCATATAGACACGAGTGTTTCACTGCAAAATATGCCACTCGTAAAATTCATCAAAACTACATCCGGGACCCGAGTGGTATATTTTGTATAATCTCACACTTGAGTTTCTCAATGACCTAGTTTCGGTAATTTCCCTCCAAAATTTGTAGGCGTCTTGCAAACGCTTGCCAGACATTCCTCTGAATAAAAATGGCAAGCAAAAGATTCGACAAGTTTACTGAAGAGGAAATAATTATTGCGTCGTTTACCGAGGACTAAGAAAATGCTAATCACTGCAGAGATGCCAAGGTTGAAGAAATGTTGGGCTTGTGAAATTTCTTGGGGGGAGAATGTTCCCTCAGGAAATTTTGAAAATTTAATACCCAGGAAGGGCAATTTTCTTCATTTTTAAAGAATCATTAGTCTTTTTGAATTATGAATATAGCGTTAACTTATCTGAATCATAATTAATAGAGGGGGACTGGAACTGGGAAAACATTTGTATTTTGAGGCTCCGTCATATTTTTTACATACCTACATTCGGAGACGTTGTCAACTCAGAGTCAGACATGGAGGCAGGTTGGCTGTGTCTCAGTGAGCAAATCTGGCACCAAATGACAGCAGGTATTGTCCAGGCTGTGGCCTCATTTCAGATGATTTAGATGACAATTCGAGCGTTAACTACTTGGCCCCAAGCCAAAACGTGACCGGTTTCACTCGAGTTGTGCAAGGAAACTGGGGCACACTCACCTGACAAAACACAAATTCAGGAGTTGAAACTAGAATGAGTGGCAATATTCATGTTTTGAAAACATTTTATTCCATTAAACGTTCGGAAACAAAAAAAGTATGAAAGTTAGACAAATGAGCAGGTCTGAGGCATATGTGAATGGAACGATTGGGCGTGTGATGAGCGTGTGAAAAAGGGCTGAGGCGTGTGTCACACTCTCAAGGCGTGTGTCTTGGTAGTAATGCGAAGAAGAAAACTGTCTGATCTAGAATTTCTTACAAGCGAGGAAGAAGAGAGAAACATACACCAGCTGCGGGGGTCCAACAGTTGGCAAAACAGTTTGTACTCGGAGTAAGAAAAAAAAATGGCGAGGAATATGAGCCATCTTCTGTAAGAGAGTTTTTGCAAAGTGTTGACCGCTACCTCTATAAAAAAGGATGCACATTATTAAGGAAGGATGTAGACTAATTCACCTGGTTTCCAGAAACTAAATTCAATTCTCGATAATTGTTTTTTCGTTCACAGCCTTGGTTACAAATGATATTTTGATTTAAAAATGTTAACTCAAAACAACATTTCCAGCCATTTTAAGCCGTTTTCTCCACCCTACCCCACTTAAAGCTATGCTTTAAACCAGTTTACCAGTGATTCACATGTGAAAATCCCACTCTTTGTGTTATTGTTTTTGTGAACAAGTCAAAACGCGATATTAAAGGCTTAGCTCTTTCCGAACATTCGGAAACTAGTCAACATGGCTTTCAACTGGCTCTAAAGATTTCAGAACACAGTCACAAACACCTCACGTACTATATCAATAGACCTGTCGTAAAATAGTTCTGGTAGCTCAAACAGACATCTCTGTTGAGAGCTAGTGTGATAAATAACAAAGTGCACTTTAGGTTCTTGATCTATTACTTATAACTTGCACTTATAAGTGTATTGTACGGGTTAGCAATTGCATTTACTATGCGACTGGAAAATTCTACCAAAAGAAAGAATTGACTAGAAGTAGAATAGAATGGCATGACAACACAAGGGATGTCGATTAGGAAAGCTCGAAAACTTGGTAAGTACGTGATCAAATCACTGTTTTCATTTTTAAAAGTAAACAGTTCGCTAGCTTGCCGCTCAAATTACGAATACAGTTTCGAGATTATTTTGGATTGTTTTTTTTGGATTGTTGTTTCGCTTACAAACTCGGACATATATACCATATCTACCCCTTTGGGGTTGAAAACGTTTTAAATAACTGGACTTGTTACCTCATTTCGCTTTTTATGTTTGTGCTATCTGTTTAAACGGTACATACACGACTGCACTGCAGTGTAGAATATAATTGGGGATTTAAATATAATGCCCCGCTTTCGTAACCAAACCTGAATCGATCGATCAAACACATGTTATATAGTGAACTCAAAAATGATATAAAAGAAATTTCAAGTCGTGTTTTTGATAAAATCACCGAGTCAACATTAAGCGTTCTTAACTTAAACAAAAACTCTGAAATCTAAATAATACCGGTAATTTTATTTTTAATGACATCGGCTACTCGGGGAGAACCTATTTGTCCCAAGGAGGAATTCTCAAAACTTAACATCGGCCTTGTATACAAACAAATCACAGGTTTTCCTGATCCAGAAAAGTTTATTGAAATTGCTTGAAAACCTGATCCTTTGTTTGAGTTTCCAAAAACAAAAGAAAGTAAAAACAAGGAGAGGAATTTTCGGCATGATTGGCTGTTGAAGTTTCCGTGGCTAGTATACTCAAAATACCTGGACGAGGCTTTGTGTCTACCGTGCGTCTGTTTTGAAAAATAATGCGGGAAAAACGATGCCAAGCTGACAAGACTGTTTTGCAGCCCTCTGATTTGTTGATAATTGGCGAAATCAAGACTTGATCAACATGCAGCTGGAAAATGTGAAAGTCACAAGTAATCAATGTTGGCCATGTACAATTTTCGGGGACAAAAAACTTGAGGAACATTTCGCAACTGCTCCTAGAAATGCAACATATCGCTCCATCCAAGAAGCAAAGAAGTGCAAAAAAGATCTAACTATAATCTGGCTTGATTTGGCGAATGCGTATGGGTCTGTACCACATAAACTTTTGATGAAAGCAATGAAGCACTTCTTCATTCCAGACAAGGTACAGACGTTAATTCAGATGTATTATGACAGCTTTAAGACGCGCTTTACTACTAACAAGTTCACCACAGACTGGCGTAGGTTAGAAGTAGGAATTGCAGCAGGATGTACCATCTCGGTTATATGGTTTATATTAGTTATGGAAATGCTCTTGAATCGGCCGATTTTACTGAGGAAATGGCGGTGTTTAACTCGCCAAAGAAAGCCTTCATGGACGACGTGACGTTACTATCAAGAAGCCAAGATCACATGAGGAGAGTTGTAGCAAGACTCGATGAATTGATCGGGTGGGCCAGGATGAAACTTAAAGCTAAGAAGTCCCGAAGTGTAATCTTCGTGAAAGGAGTGCAGAGGCAAGTGAAATTTGATATTGGCGGTGAAAACACACCAACAGCGAGTGAAAAGCCGGTGAAAAGCCTTGAAAGATGGTATGCTGGAACCCTGTCAGATAGAAATATACTGCAAATTTACGACATTGCTTTGTCTAGAGTTGAGATCATTGAACAGAAGTGCTGCGCTCATATACAAAAATGGCTTGGTTTGCCAAAAGTTACGAACACATCAGCACTGTACGGTAGGGGTAGATCGCTGAAATTACCCTTGACATCAATTGTGGAAGCTTACAAGCAGGGAAAGGTCAGAACAATGATGATGTTGAGAGAATCAAAAGACGAGTCGATTCGATCTAATCCACGAGAGGTGAGGACAGCAAGGAAGTGGGACGTTACAGGGAAACAGATGATATCTTAGCAAAACTAGACCACAGGGATATAGTAGGAGCAGCACAAAGTGACTGAGCAGGGTTAGGGGTGAATCCATTCAAGCTCTTTCGGGCAATGAACCAAGCAGAAAGAAGAGATGCAGTTACTAACATTGTAAAAAAGAGGGAAGATGAGAGGAGGTGTGTACACTTGATACAGTGTGCAGTTCAGGGTCAGGTGACTAAGTGTGAGGAAAATGTTGTAGAGAGGAAAATCAGCTGGAAGGAAGTATGGGAATGGAACACATCTAGTTTTTTAGTTCGTGCAACGTATGATGTGCTGCCCTCACCCAGTAATCTGGTTAGATGGCGTATAGCTGAGTGTGATTTGTGTAGATACAGAAGGAAAGGTACAATCAAGCATATTTTATTGAATTGCCAGTTAGCCTTGAATAAATATACTTGGAGACACAATCAAGTCCTGAAGATCTTATGTGATACTCTGAAGAAACAACTAGATAGCGTCACTAGCAGTAATAGACCCAAGAAACAAATCTTAAGGCAGTCAATTACTTTCAATCGTCAGGGGGAACAAAGTCTCTATAAGAGAAAGAGGAAAGTAAATAAACCATCTCCTGCGGATGAGGCAGCTGACATTTCTAATAAAGAAAATCTTTCTTTAGTGCTTCGATTTGTGGACTCGGATAAAAATACTCGAGAAGAGTTGGCGGGTTTAGGCTTTGTGGTGGAAACAACTCTGGAAATGCCATAAAGAATATCATTTTAAATGCCATTAGGGGCTGGGGACATGGCGGGCAAGTACGTCGGTTCTTTAACCTTGATTCAACGCCAGTTTGGCAAAGCAGTCTACGTGCACTGCATGAATCACCCTCACTTGGTCACTTAGGATCGTCCAGAGCATGATGACAACAGTTAGGAAACTATCAGAATTTTTTATGAATTCTTCCTTAAAACAAGACAGACTAACAACGAAAGTTCCGATATTGCTTCCTAACCACGGCAAACTTATTGATTTTTGTCGCATCAGATGGATTGCTCGAATTGATGGTTTAGATCGAGTTGTCGAGTTATTTGAACCCATTTTAGAGACTTTAAGGGACATTCATCTTTACAAAGACGACAAGAGTGTGGTGGTATGGGGCTGGGGACTGGAATGCAAAGAGCCAGGACGATGCCGAGGCCCTTCTAAATGCTATAACATTTTCTTTTATTATCGTTACTGTTAAGTACGTTCTAAATGTATCTCGTCCAGCTACTGTCAAATTACAGAAAGAGGATATATACTTGCTCAGTGCTGAGCAGGAAATATTGTCCCTGAAGAATAATTCTCTCAACTCCTTCCAGCAAAAAATTGAAGAAAATCATGGCCGCCTGTATGACGAGACTGTTCGACTTGCAGCTAAAGCTAACATCGAACCTTATGATAATAATAATGATATAAAAATTTATATAGCTCACTTGGCTTCCTTTTGTTTCATGTCCTTCTTCTCCCAACGCAATCGAGCAAGAAATGAGCCTTGCGATTCAAACTGGCGCCGCAAGCAACTTTGGGATGCACGTGTTGTGTAAACGATAAGAAGGACGTAAAAACAAAACTATTTTATACCTGGGCTGATCACTATAATAGCTTGTAAAGAAATAATGTAGTTCAAAATTTTTAAATTAAGTTAGCTCTCAATTTCTATAGTAAGTTTGCACGTGAATGGTAACGGAATCTCTAGGGTACGTTCATCAGCAGGTAGAAACAATAATTTCCTATCGAAATCAGCTCTCGAGAAATAGACTTTAACCCACACGCATATATCAAAGCTAGCCGCAAGTGAACTAATACAAAGGTTACTAAAGATAAACATGTTCTTAATGAAATCCTTCATTTACTAAATACAATTTATATTTAAAGGTCCTTTTGTACTTAATGCAAAATTAGAAGTAGTTACAAGATCACTGAAGCTGAGCTAGAATATCTTAGCATATAAATGTACTGAAAAGTCGTGACGGCGTCATTTCAGCTTATATACATAAGAATAGACCCACAAGGGACTTACCAAAAAGGTTCCTGCAGGAATTTACGTGAAGTAAACATACAATTAAAATAACACATGTATAGGAACTCAGATAATCTTTCTATGAGTTGAGCTATTTTGAATGTCCGTAAAGTTTTTCAGTTTGAAATTTCTGTTGACAAAAATGGCGTCCCTCACGTGACTCGGAACTAATCTTGACCTCGAGTAAGTTACTAAGTAACGCTGCATGTAAATAAGCTTAGGTTATGACGTATAGGACCGTATGTACAAAAAGGCTTGAACACAGTTGTTCGGGGCTTTTTGTTTTTACATCTTAACCACTGTAAAGATAACTTCTATTCCACCTGGTCAATAAATTCTTGTGCGTCGCCATCTGTGTTCCTCTCATCTTCTGCAAAGCGAGTTTCCTCACTACTGGCAACGTAACAAGCTTATCAAACCTTATGATAATAATATTAATATAAAAATTTAATATATAGCGCGGCTTCTCCACGATCCAGCGGCGCTTTACAATATTGTTGATTTTCAGCTAATAACAATAATAATAATAATAACAATAATAAAAAAACAGAAAGAATAAAAATTAGAAATTAAAAGTATTGATTTAAAAACATCTAGGGACGTGCATGTACAAGAAGAAGGCCGTTCCAAAGACTGGGTGCAATAATGGAAAATGCTCTCAGTCCATAAATTTTAAGGTTGAAGCGAGCCTGAACTAGCAAGGACTTGTTTGAACTGCGTAGAGAACGTGTAGGATATATGGTACGGAATCAAAAGGTCGGACAGATACTTAGGTGCCATTAAGTTAATTGACTTCAAAGTTAAGAGTAAAATTTTGAAGTTAATTCATTCTGTTATAGACAACCAATGGGGGTCTTTAAGTACTGTAACTAGAACATAAACAATTAACTTTGTTCTACAGAAGCTCCATTTTGAAGCGTATACAAGTTACTAAGCTGTTGGGTATCCATCTGGATAACCGTCATTCCTGGAATGAACATATTATTAAGACTTTATTTTCAGGATATAGTACATTAGCAGTATTAAGGAAAGTCCGTTGTACTGTTTCTATGTTTATAAGGAAGCAATTAATTGAATGTCTTATTTTTTCTAAAATAGACTATTGTAGTGTTGTACTAAGTCCCCTGCCTGATTATCAGGTGAAGCGTTTACAACGCCTTCAAAACTCATGAGCTGCATTTGTCCTTGAAGTTTTAAGTCTCGGCTGGTTACCCATTCTTGAAAGGAGGGAGTATAATTTATTAAAATTAGTCCATAAAGAATTATATAATCAGGATCTGCCCAATTCACCTAAGCTAGAACCTCAGTCTATTAGATCCTATAATTTAAGATCTTCCCATACGCCCTCATTAAAGGTTTCAGAACCTAAAAAATCTGACACCTTCCAAGACTAGATCTTGCTAGATCTTTTAACAAATTTCCAGATAATATTAGAACTATTACCTTATAAAATCAATTTGTCAGAGCAATATGGAAACATATTTTTTCCCAGTGCTAAAGCTCATCTGGAATAATTGCATATAGGTAACTCTTGGGAGGATGGGTGGAGCAGTGTTGGATCTTAAAATCTGTTTATACTTTCTGGCCTATCATTTAATTGCTGTTCATTATATTTTATTGTATTTTCTTTATTTGTATCAATATCTATTGTGGGATGGGTGGGGCAGGGTTTGATCTTACTATATGTTGATACTTTATTGCCTGCCTTTTAATTACTTTTAATCTTAATTTATTGTATTAAAGCTTATATGTATTTGATCTATTATGGGATAGTAGTGTATTTAGGTTTGGTCATACCTTTTTATTGATGTATTTTTATTTTTAGTAAAAACTTATGTTGTAGCAAATTTTATATTTAGTACTTATATACAACGTGTACATCTATAGATTTTTTATTAACAATTTATAATTAGAACTTAAGAGGCGCAGAACTATTTTATGGATGTACTCTTAATAAATCATCATTATTATTATTATTATTATTATTATTATTATCATTGTTATTATTACTTGGGTAATATGGTTATATTTGAGTAAGCCAGTGAGCAGTCGAGCATCTGTATTTTAGACATATTGAAGTTTCTGGATTTGGTCTTGTCTTAGACCTATAAGAAGAGTGTTACAGTGATCAGGTTTAGTCGTTACATATGCATGAAGAGGATTATTTCACAGTGACATAATAAGATAACTTTGGTGACTTTTGCAATGTTACAGAGATTGTAGAAGGCAGATTTGCAAATGTTGTTTATCTGTTTATCTGTTTATCCATGGTCATGGCATTATCAAACCAAACGCCAATATTCTTTGCAGAGCTTGAGGCAGGTATTCCATCGGAGCCAATGCGGATGGAATTAAGTGGAGGTTGCGGTTGATGACGAGCATGTAGCACAAGGAGCTCGGTCTTGTCCACATTCAACATTAGTTTGTTAGTTGACATCCATTGGTTCACATCACGAATGCACATCTCTCAGTTTGACACTTGGAAATGAGAGGTTCACAACTAGCTCGCGGTTTAAATGACAAATAGATTTGTCAGCGTCAGACTCTTCGTGCGAACAACCTTGCTGCCACGACTAAGAATTATTTCCGTGTCAACCTTACCAGCCCCTTTTTTGGTCACTCCCTCACTCAACTGAACTCTCGATTCCCCGCTGAAGCATACTTATGCTACAAAGGTTTCTCTATTGTCCCATCCCTCATGCTAAAAAATCCATTGACATGGCAAACAGATGTCTGCGCATTCGTGGAACAGTATGGTCAGGACATGCCCAATGCTACCGGTTTGTCAGCAGAGCTGTATATTTGGCACAGACTTTGGAAAGAAAAGGAAGAAAAGGAAGAAGAAATCCAAGTCAAGATCTCACAAACACTAAAAGAAACCCACAAAGAAGCATTTCCAAATATCTTCCCTACCTTACAGATTCTCGCCACGATTCCTGTTACTTCTTGCTCTTGCGAGAGCTCCATCACCTGTCTTCTCAAAAACAATCTCACAAGAACAATGAGGGTCGGAAGGTTGAATGGTTTTGTACTGATGCACGCACATAGAGACATACTATTCGATTTAGAAGAAATAATTGACTTATTTGCTATTCGTCAACTACGAAGAATGAAGTTAAATGACATTTTAGCTGATCCTAGTTACTGATACACTTGTACTTTAAAACATTGATTATTTTTGTCATAAACCAATTCTACTTTATTTTTTAACCTAGGTAGATATATAATATATGAAAAGAAGAGTGCAAAACGAACTGTTGTTGATAATTGTAGCATTTTGTTCATAAAAGGCGTAGTAGAATAGCAAAAGTCAGCGTTATTTTTAACGTGAAAACCCAGCCAATTTCGTCAAAAAAACGCACCAAATCGCATTTTAGAGCATGCAGTTTTTAAAGTTCTCGGACCCCCTAAAAGCTCGATACCTTCGGCCCCCTCCTCATCTCACTAAGGAAGCTAGTCACAGATTTGTCTGCATCCATCCCTGATTACAACTGATTGAGTTTTTTGTCTAACTAATTGAGAAACTAAACTGATCGAAAAATGTTACAACTAGTTGGTTTTTCTGTCTATTTGACTGAGAAACCTGAACTGATTGGAAAATGTTCTTGTTTTTTCTGTCTAACTGACTGAGAAACCTGAACTGATCGGAAAAAGTTCCAACTGCTTGGTTTTTGCGTGTAACCGATTAAGAAACCTAAATCGATTGAAAAATATTACAACTGATTAAGTACTTCTGTCTAACTGATTGAGAAACCTGCACTGATTAAAAATGTTACAACTGATTGATTTTTGCGTCTAACTGATTGAAAACCCGAACTGATCAAGAAATGTTACAACTGGTTGATTTTTGCGTTTAAATATTTAACAGATTGAGAAACCGAGCTGATCGAAAAAGGTTTTACAAAACTGATTGAATTTTGCGTCTAACTGATTAAGAAGTGAAGTAAGTTAGCTTTCTTCTTGTTCGCGTCTGTGAGACCTTGCACGTCGGAGTAGCACAAAAATGCTTGTTTCCACTTCTTCCATCGCTCCCAAACTTGTGAAGCCGGTGCATTAATATCCAATGTAGGTAACTGTTTACCTATTATCCTCGTCGCCAATATTATACGTCACAAATGCCTCTTAAGGCGGGGGGTCTATCTAAAAATATGTTTGAAAAAAAGGGTTTTTGTGGGGAAGAGTGGCTGTATAAAAACTCTTGTTTTTTTCTTTAATTAAAACCTGGGGGACTGGGTATGCCTGTATGTATGATGACGCGTGAGAGTTAGTCACGTGACACCTCGTATCCATTTTCAAATCTTCTTTTGTTAGGCGGTTTCATTCGAAGACCGCCGAAAAAAACGCCTATTTTTTGGCATTTTTGGGCAAATCTCGGGTGCCTGAGCTCATCATCAAGGGCTGAGAAGGCTTAAACCTTGCCACTATCGAAGAACTGTTTATTGGCACTGTGATTATAGCAAACTAAGTCAGTTGGCTTTGTTCGAGCACTGGCTGCTTGCTGTATCATGGAAAAGGGGCCCTACGAGTGTTTGCTTTAGTCCCAGCAAGCTGCATTTTGCATTTCTCTTAGTTTTATTGAAAGCCTAAAACGTCTAGAGAGCTTTTGGTGCAAAATGTTAGCCTGGTTGGAGACTTATAAAAACTTTCATTCCTGGGCACTGGTGTTTCCCTGCAAAATATCCGGGGTCTCCCATGATGCAATGGGGCAGATTTGTGTTCTGTGCCCTACCGACTGCACATGCCAGCAAGAAATGCGTGGCTTCAGCTCGGGTTTTTCAGGTTTCTCAATAAAAATTCAATTTTACTGTAGACGAACAATTGTTTTATCATGTTTCTTAGGTTAATAGAAAGCTGAAAGTAAAATAAAAGAGTCTGGATAGCTTGTGTTTCAGGCAAAATTTGTTGTTTTTCATATTCATTATTTGAGTC
>JAOBRB020035932.1:0-15529 GCA_027575285.2 Zoanthus pulchellus | reverse complement strand
AAAGACAAAATAAACTATGAAACTTTCTCCCGTACCGTACCGTAACAATTTTTCTATGAACGTGCGTTCCTATGACATTGCATTAGCGCATCCATGCTTAGATTTAATTAACAGCAGTAAAGTCTAACTGAAAATCTACAGTGATTTCCATGCTTCAAACAGTAACAGTTTACAAGGTTAACGAAAGCTTGGATATTTTTTTCAACTGTCTATTGTTCACTTTTTAGGATATGATCACACTTTTCTTCGTTTACATATACTTTAGATTTTAAGGGAATTCAGGGAGCAAATTGAAAGATTTTGTGCATTGCATGCGCTTCGCTTAGTGAAAGACCATTAGATATTTAAAAGTTCGGGAAAGGATGTTAGGTTATTTTTCTCGACCAATTTATTTGTTCAGCTCAAGACGCTACACAGGATTTTTTTTCTGGTATCCGATGTCAGAATTTTTAAATTTTTTTGCCTTTTTGTTTTCTATGAAATTTTCTTTAGACTTTAAAGCTTTGTTTGAAATGTTTGGTATTTGCTTTCCAAAACACCCCTCCCCCTTCCCCCACACACCCCTTCCCCTCCCCCCTCCTTTCGTTTAAAATCTTGTTCTCGGTCTTTTGCTTCTTCATTGATAAATGAACCATGAGCGTCCGCAATTTTAAAAACAGCTTAGTGCTGGCACTTGCGTGCTAAAAGTTATCTCTGCTTCTTGTATGCGAATACCTTCGTTAAGTTCTTATCTGCATTGGCATCGAACTCTTGTTTTGCAGCACGAAGACCTGTATGTATATAAGTTCTTCCTCCAATGTAAGCTAATTGTGTATCAATCTCAACATGGAATGAGCTGAGGTCTTTAAACTGTCCAAAGTGTATGTCCCTCATGGCTTTTTCACTGAACCTAGTGTTGATTTATGATAAGTATTACAACGAGTATGAATCAAGAGATATTCAGTTATGTCGTGAACAAAGGCACGCTTTTATATCACAAGATTTTCATTGCACTATTAGTAATACTTATATTATTAATATGAAAGAATTAAGGGTTAGCTACTGGAACTCAGTGAGTAGTTTGTTTCCATGCACACCCACGAGCTAGCGATAAAATGAACGAGAAATGTAATTAATGGATGAGGCGAAGCCAAGTTTATTATAAGAAATTTTGACTCATTTTATCGCCCGCAAGTGGGTATATATCTGTAAAGAAAACTACAAACTAAAAGTAACTAACCCTTTTAACAAGCAAGCTAAGTTCAATGCATTGCGCTCCTTACACAACGAACTTCAAGCAAGAGTAGAGTTTGACAATGTACATAATCAAGATTGCATATTAAGTTCAAAGAAAATAAAATAGAAAAAACAAAACGTCGTTCATGGAAAAAGATTTGAAAAAGATAGAAATGTTAAAAATCAACGCGGAGAAATTAATTTTCAAAACGCAAATACGAAACTAAGCTTTAATTGAAATTGTCGAAAGCTGAATTTAAATCACAAATTAAAATCAGCAAACCTTGTTTTAGACTTTATCAGTATGTCCTTTGGGAAGTTAGTTCAATGTTATAATAAAACATTAGAAGAACTCAACCAGCATTTGAAATGTTTGCTCACGCCGTCATCCCTAATTGAGTAAGTACCATATCGCTATCTTGTAGATATCTTGTCAAAAGAAGTCAGGAATCTGTATATTTTCGCTCCAAAATGAATAGATTGAATTCCATTTTAAAAAATCCAACAAAACAACTGTTTAAAAATGTCCCAAACTGCTTCACAAGAAACACAAAATCTAAAACTAAACGGCGGGAAAGCTGTTGGAAGTGCACCCAAAAGCCCACCAAATTAAATAATTTTAGTGTATACTCTGATAAAGAACAACTTTTAAAAAATTGAATCGCTGATTAGTTTTAAGAATTCATCTTTTTCTACAGTCGGAAATTTTTGCATTTCGGAAATTTGCAAGCAATTGAAAAGAGCAAAAGGTGTATGGTTGTTACTCAACCGTGTGGCCGGTGGTGTGTTCTCTAATATATGTAGGTCACCTGATCGATTTTGACCAATTGCACGCGTAGATTCTTCCCAGTGAGCGAAGGTTGCTTGATTTTTAGTTGTTTACGCGTCATTTTTGTACGGTAGACATTGATTATATACAGACCTCAACACCTTTAAGCATAGAGTATGGGGACGTGAACGACGACGGCTCCGAAAAATCACTATAATCAGTCTGAATTATTCTTTTGTTTCTTTGTGGAAATACCAGGAAAGCGATTACATGTTTCTCTATGAAGCTAAAAAATGCAGTGGACAACTTTAAAGAAGTGTATTCCAACTTGCAGTTGTTGTTATAATTAGCCCTTGACATCGTCATGGACATTGTAAAGTCCATAGTGAGGTTTCTGATTTAGATGTTTTAATCCAAATTGTCTTGGACATCCTGAACGTTGGTTGTAGTTATTGATGTCGCTATATTTTACTTATTGTACTCATGGAAGACATAGTTTTTGTTTTGTGTTGTGAGTGTTGTCCTTTCGTTGTTGTATTACTTGACAATGTCGTAATAGTGTGCGCGTGTTCGTTGTCCTTGTGGTTGTCCTAGATGCCTTGTTGTACGTGCTTCATGATTGGTCGTAATCGTGTTTGTTATATTGCAATACTAATTGAGATTGTGATAGTTAAAGTGAATGTGTATGATGTAATTGTGGTTCAGTCGTAATTGTGTATAGTGTTTGACGTTGGTATAGACGTTATGTTTCACAGTGTTTGAGGTAATCATGTTTGTTCTCATTTGGTGTTGTACTGTGGACAAGCCGTTTTTGTGGTTGTTGCTGTTGCTGTTATGATATATGTTTTCAATGCAAAAGCATAATAGTCATCCAAAATTTCTAACCTTGTAACACTGACCATCAGATTTTCTCTCTGGCTTTTATAACCTTCCGTAATATAGTAAACCAGTCGCTTCATTTTAAGGTACCTATTTCTTGTCGTTCCAGACACGTCCATTAGAAACCCTAGGTTTACTGCACTGCGGCAACCTAGGAGAAAACACGTACAAAATATTATGGTCTTTAAACCAAATAAGTCTCTACCTTGATAAAAAGGCGTAACTTGCGCATGCTCTATACTGTATATCATGCCAGGAAGAGTTAAGTCCAATTTTTAGCCCTTAAGGCTCCAAACATATGACCTATACTAAAAAAGGGAGTTGATAGATAAATAGCTTATATATAATTAGTTTATATAATTCTCAGTATTATTTATAGTAACTGATTAATACTATAATGACTATAATACTATACTGACTATATATACATTATAGTTATGTCTGTTTAGATATCTATATACTAACGGTCAGTCCACAGAATATATTTATTTGATTTGAAATAAGAAGTAATAATTTTTTGACGTTAGCAACTTCGTTGGCTCATTTCTTATTGTGTCATCCAGATGAACACCATTTAATATGGTCAAAAAATAGCATAATAAAGTTAATGGTTGCCTCACTTGTAGAACATTTTATAATTCTCTGAGGAGTCATTAATACCATTATTGATATTTTGTGCCTTACGCAGTAAAGTTTTGCACCTGATCACAATTTAATTTTCACAAACTTAACCGATGTTTTCACCAGACTATAAAGACTTGGAATGCACGTTAATGTTTCATTTCTTTTGTACAATGATATCTGAATTGCCTATATATAAAGGATCGATGTTATACGTTTATCTCCTCCTACAAAAAAAATTCTACTTCTCGAAAATATACTTCATATGTTCGCGACTCTGTGTACTTTTCTTTTCATTACGTAGATAAGAAACTAGAAAAATCTAAACGAAAAAAACGGGAACAACAAAGGAACAACGTCAGCGATATCTTCACTAGTGAGAATATGGAAAATATGTCATTCGTATCCCGGATGTATTTTATATAAGATCTGCTATTGGCGTATTTTTCAGCAAAACGCTCATATCTATGAATAAACTGATATATGAAACTGTAATCTCTCACAACTTAGAGACTGCCAATCATATGATTATTGCTCCATTATTTTTGTGCATCATGGTGATAAACAAACTCTGTTGTAGATCAATCGAAAAAGCAGGCATTGTTCAAATTGTTGTTATAAAAATGAAATAAAAGAACTACCACTAGCAAGAGCTATGATATACCTGGGCATTCCACTGGTGTTACTTCTTCAACAGCGCTAGTCAAATCGCTTAGATCCTTTCGATAAATTACTGTGCCTTTTGCACCTGCGATTTTCTTCAGTTGTGCTATCCGAGCACTTGCTACGCCGACAGCAACAATGGTTATGTTACGCTTCCACAACGGCCTTGCAAAATATGGAACCAGCTCAACATTATCCTTTCTCCAGTTACCAGAGTTTTGTATTCCGTCAGTTATCAAAATTAACACATTTGGTGCTTCTGGTCGGTCGCCATTTTCTCTTTTAAAAAATTCTTTATTTGCTCTCTCCAAAGCAAGGTCAATCCGTGTCTTCCTCGACCCTTTAAACTTTACCCGCCGATCAATGGCGTCTTTCAACTTTGTCATATTACTGAAACTATTCAGTTTGATCATTATTTCTGCTTTTTCTCCATACTTGATTACACCAGCTCGAATTTCGTGAGGTCTGCCATCTCCAGTATATTTATCAAGAACGTCTTTGACAAATTGTGTTTGTAGTCGGAAATGGGCAGAGCTACCAATTGAACTTGATTGATCCAACAAGAAGGCTATATCAGCAATTCTCTTGCAAGAGATACTGACTAAAAATGCAATTTGAAAATTGACAATGAATGAGGCTACTGTTGGTAATAATTTGAGAATATTTTAATAATCATATTTTCGGTTAATGTAAGGCAATCCAAAAGAACCTTGGATCATGGTTCCACAGAGTGATTCCGGATTTTATGTCCTTAAATTCCAGTTTCTAGTACTAGTGTCGAAAATTGTTGGATTCCAGATTTCAAGTTGATGGATTCCGGATTCCACGGTCCAAGAATGGCCGAAATCTGCACTCCACGATTTTTTTTCGGCTGTAGTTTAAGTTCCCGGATTTCGTATTCTGCCGGGATTACCTTACATGAGGCGAAAATTAGATTCAAACGTTTGACTAAATTTGAAATGATTAACACTTAGTCTGAAAAGTATGCATAGCTTACTTGTAATATTGGTATTGGAGTGTTTTAAGAGTATAGGCTACAAGTTCATAAAAACAAAGGAGAAACAATGACAATCAATTGGATGCAGTAGTAACCAACCTGCTGGTGCAGGAGCGCAAGCAACTCTTTGGAGGGTTTTCACCATTTGTGGAATTTTCGAGTGATACCGTACGTGAATGATTTGATACTCGGGAAACTGCACTAACTGGTTCAGCACACTTAAGTCTGCCGTGCCTCCAATGGCAATCACAATGATTTGAACTCCTTGATGTCTCAGAAACCTAAAAAAATGTATTATACTTTATTTTATGTTTAATTTTTGTTGCCGTGTGAAATAAAAACTGGAAACAAACAAAACATATCAATAAAAATAAATCTTGCTTACTTTAGCAGCACATATTTCGAGTGGGAATTTTCCAAAATGAAAGATTGTAGATTTATCCATGAGAAACTTATTGACAACAGGAGCTTGTAATATTTAGGTTGACTTTTTGCACTATAAAGTGCACCTTAACCTTGGGGGAAAACATATTTGACCCTAGGCAAATGTTACTCATTTTGACAACAGTTTGAAATAAGAAACGTTTACTTCATACTAGCTGTGGTTACACTACGCCTCGGGTTAGCCGTTCCCCAACTGGCTTGGTTTGGGTTCATCTTGGGTTTCACTTTACCCTTGGTAAGCCCGTTACACGTGTCATCATTAACCTAGCAAAGCGTGGGAACATTTTTGACAGGTGTCAGCGCGTCAACTTTTTCCAGTTACGTGATTGGCTTAGTCCGCCTCTGGTTGCTGCTAACCATTCTAGTTCGGTGCGGTTACTGTCATGGGTTATTTCTTAGTTCTCTTTGACGTATCTATAGAAACTACCTGAAAGTAATTTAGCCTTGGTGAAAGCGGTTACACACATATTTTTTTTTCCCGTGGAGGGCCGCTTACCCTTAGGAAAAACGGCCCGTTTAACCACGGCTATTAGTTCACGACCTCGGGACTAAGATGACGTCAATGCAAAATTTTAATGGCGTAATATTTATAAACAAAAAAACAATTCCAGATAACTTTTTAGTTTTTTATTAATTGTTGATTATTTGAAGAATTCGTTTAGATATTCACCGTTAACTCCCTTCACTTTTTATTTATTAACAAATTTAGAACAAAACTGTCATCATTTACTGTTTTACGGCTATTAGTATTACCAGCTCCATTCAAAACAAAAATGTTTTTGCAAAAGTGCTTTAAATTTCATCCGATAAATAGTTGAAACAAAAGCAGGAAAACTGATATTTACTTACAGTTTAAACTGTTGTAAGAACATTACTCTAAGGTCTTAGTATTACATACCTTGTTTTTCTCTTGAGGTTCGGTATCTTTCGGTTGATTAGAGACTGTTTGCCGTCACTGAGCACAAAAAGAAGTTTCGCATGGAAAAGTTTTTCTTTGAATTTTTGATTGTATAGTACTAGTGTTGATTCTTCAATTCCAAGGTCAATACGAGATCTGCCTCCTGTTAACAAAATAGCTGATTTTTTTTTACTGAAAATATTGGAGCTTCTAAGAATAAATCGAGTTATTAAAGTAATCTATGCAATTAATGGAATACTGTGTCGTTGCTTTTGCAGAAACAGTTTTTTAGAGAAGATAAATTTTACGCAGTAGTGAAACGGTAAGTAAGTCTGGTGTTGAACATCATCAATTTGTTCATGTGCCATAAACATTTTTAGTTACTCTCAGTTATGAAATAAAAACACGTAAGTCATAAATAACTAGCTTTCAAATTTTCTTTTTCAACTAAAAGTATTCTTCAACATTTGCAAACTTTAATCAATTACAAAAGGAGTTTTAAAAGTATTTAGAACCGAGCCTAATTCAACTTCGTAAACTATATTAAAACCGTAATGGACTACCCAAATTGAATGTTTGCACGTACCAAGCTTGGTAACTTTTCTGAACTCGGTAATAAATTCCTGTAACGTTGGACACATGTCAAAGTCGATGACAGTTTTGGCATTGCTGCTAAAGACAACAACTCCAGCACGCGAGCCACCATGTTGCACCTTGAAAGCTCGAGCCAAACCTTCGACAACTTTAATTTCTTTTTGAAACATGTGGTCATTGATACTGCCTGATACATCGAGTAGAAACCCCACATCCGCCTTTCCGCATCTTGTCGCAGCTTTAAAAATAGAAGGAGAAGAAGAAGAACTTTATTAACGTGTCTATTTCTTTAACTTTTTGTAAACTAATTGGGGACACGGGATCTACGGTTTAACGTCCTTATCCGAAAAGACGCTAAAGTCTAACCGGTTGCAGATGTTAGAGCAAAGGCAGAACTTTCTCCTCAATTATTTTAAGACCCTGAGTGTTGGTCCGACCGGGATAAATATGATTAATCAAATTAGTAACTTGGCCATGGTGCCCATGCAGCATATAAAATTATAATAGATTCCTTTTAGAGACTCAAAAGTTTTTTCTTCTGAGAACAATTAGCTTGAGTCAACACGAACATTTCTTTCAATATATAATGGTCATTACCAGCAGATAGTAGACATCTATACTAGCCACCTGATCCCTAAAGGATTGTGCATTTTATTTGAAAATCGTCTTCGTTCTGGGAGCCTGCATCCATAAGCCTGGCTAGTAACGTTTATCAAATATGGATTTTCACTACGTCATTGGCTCAAAACCTGAACCTGTTTGCTGGTTATGCCATACTGCATGCAGTGGCCTGCATATTCTTATATAGCTCTAACGGGTAAAGCCCGCTGCAATCGTGACCATTTAGTACCCAACATAGTGGCTAAAAGTTAGCTACTAGCACATTAATGATCGCTATACATATTTTGGAGAGACCATTTTCACTACTTCCATGACAAAAAAACTTCAGAAACATATTAGATAATTCTTTCAATCAATGTACATGCACGGTAACAAAAATAAATCTAATTGGCTCCTTCAATTCGTAAAAATAACCTCAGCAAAATGAAAACAAACAATTTTTGAGTCATGCAATCTGTGAAATCTTAATTAATAAATCGGTTCCCATCTTGGTTCCTAACTCAGTTCCTAACTCGGTCCTTAACTGGGTTCCTAACACGGTCCCTAACTCAGTCCCTAAATGGGTCTCTAGCTCGTTCCCTAACTCGGTCCCTACTGAACTGGGTTCCTAACACGGTCCCTAACTGGGTTCGTAACTCGGTCCCTACTGAACTGGGTTCCTAACAGGGTCCCTAACTCGGTCCCTAACTGGGTTTGTAACTCGGTAACTAACTCGTTTCCTAACTCGGTTTAGTAATAAATATGTAAATTATACACCGTATAAAAGAAAGAATACTTACTGACGTATTCTTTCATGAGAAAAGTTAAAAACGATTTGTACGATTGGCATTTCGGTAAAAAGAGCGTCTAAACCAGGATTTAGAAGAGGCTTAAGATATTTGCATCTGAAGACAATTATCTGAATGTCGTTGAATAAGGTGACCTAGTAGTTTTAATGTTTTTGAATTATGAAACTATTGTTCTCCCTCGAAATTTGATTCTCTTCCTTAACTAATCTATAACTAATTATCTGACGTATAGACTCAAATAATTTTTAAAAATTGTATATCTGTAATTTGAATTTGTCCCAGCCTTGTCTAGCTTTGCTATTAGCTGGGACAAATAATTTACTGTAAACATAAACATCTAAATATTTGACGAAATGAATAAATAAAGACGTTATAATACATTTGCATTGCTCACCTTTTAAGGTATGGAAACACATGCATGTCAGCAAGATGATAATGAAACTTGTCCAAAACATTCTCACAGTTCACCTTTACTGTTTGTAAGAGTAACACAATAAAAACAAAAATTAATTTAAAGATTGTATAATAGTCATTCTCAATATTTTGAAAATTATTGTGTTACGTTTTTCATTGGCCGTCGTTACACACAAACAAATCTATGCTTGTAGTTGCATGCACTGTTACAGAAGTTAGACTTGGAGGACAACGATGATGAAAAGATTTGCTAGCATTAGCGGGATTGCTATAATCATGCAGAATGACTATAGCAAGACTATCTCATGTGGCGATAGGACCAAACTGATTGTTTATCACGTAAAAAACTTGTACTTGTAGCCACACAACAAAGAAAAAATTGAAAAACCTAATTAAAAAAGGGGAGAAGCTCGATCGATTGGTGATATAATTTGAAGAGAGTATTCTATATGGTTTACTTGTTGACAAATGTAATTGGAAAGCGTTCGGTGTGTAAATTTATATAGAAAGAATTAAGAGAAAAATATCATATTTATGCCCTCGGCGGGAATCGAACCCCACATCTTCGGTTTACTAGTCGATTCGAGTCGATTCGAGTCTACTAGTTCGATTCCCGCCGAGGGCATAAATATGATATTTTTCTCTTAATTCTTTCTATATGGTTTACTTGTTTTTATTATATAGACACGAGCGTTTTACTGGAAAATATAACACTCGTAAAATTCATAAAAACTACATCTGGGACCCGAGAGGTTTATTTTCCATAATCTCACACGTGAGTTTATCGATCATGATGTAATTTCCTTCCGAAATTTATAGGCGTCTTGCAAACCCTGCCAAAAATTCCTCTGAATAAAAATGAAAATGGTGAGCAAAAGATGTCTTTTTATCTATATAATAAAAAAAACATCGCACGGCTGCTTGAAGATATGAATTTTATTTTCTCGTGGCAAAAACAATATTTTACTCACCGGCTGCGCTGCGCCGTTTGCGCCACCGTGTAATATCCTCTATAAATGTAGTAAAATGTTCTGAAGCAGCGATAGAACAATATTTTTAAAAAGAATATTTACTTTAAAAAACACTTAAATTTTAGTACAGGCATGTTTCGGCATTTACATGATGCCATCTTCAGTGTGAAGAGAGTCAAACAATAATAACAGTATTTAAGTGCAATCGTAACAATAGGGGAGCTAAAAAGAAAGTTTTAAATCTACATGTTTAACTTGTTTGCTGATGATGGTTCGTGTAATTGAATGTAAACATCTTCCTTGATCCTTAAATCATACTCTGTAGAGGCCTGATCTAAGATTTTAAAACTAATGGGAGGATTTAACAAACGACAATTAGGTGACTCAAAAAGATGCTTGTAAATGTGTGAGGACTTATCGCTATTTAGGTGTTCAATCACGCGTGTACGTGGAGAGGTGACGACTGGTCTCACCGATATATATCAGGGATTGTATACATCATATTTCCATGTCGGTATATTACTCATAAAAAAATAACTAGCGGTAAAGTAGTTTGTTTTTAAAGAAACAATTTAGTAATGAAAATGTAAATTCTACACCTTAAAAAGGAGAATACTTACTGACGTTTCGGACGTTAGTCCTTCGTCGGACTTATGGGGTCGGGTTGCCTTTTACTCCGACGAAGGACTAACGTCCGAAACGTCAGTAAGTATTCTCCTTTTTAAGGTGTAGAATTTACATTTGCATTACTAAATAGTATATTACTCATGTTGGTGTAAAAATATCCTCATAAACTGACGAAGATCGGTTTGGCCGATCGAAATATAGTTATTTACTTATTAAGATTTTTTATTACTATATTACTTCGTGGGCATGTTATGGCTGGATCGAACGATACAGAAAGTTGTACACGGGCTTTGCTAGTAAATAAAAGTAAATGATATTTTAGAACGTCCGATTTTCAGAAGGTCGTGTGTTCGGATCCTGTCATGTGGACTCTGAGTTATCGGTCAGAATTATCAGATCGGAAAAAAAGAAGGAAGAAATTAAAATTTGTTACTTTATACCTTAATCATTTTTCAAGATTTATTATTTACAGAACAATTGTTCAATTCTTTTGTATCTTATAAGATCATAAGAAACTGAAGGTTCGTCGTGCATTTTGATCACGTGACTTCATTCACGTTGTTCTTCGATTTTCCTTGTGCAAGCTTGGTGCACAAAAGTTGTGAAGGACTATCAAAGCAGTTAGAATAATTTGGCCAAATAACTCTCCTTCACTAACTAATAAAACAATTTTATTATTGAGTATGATCGTCTACTTATTTTCAGACAACCAATATAACAACGAATGGTTTTCATTCTAAAATGTTGTAGTTCTGCAGTCATAAGTGCAAAACGTTCAAAGCTTTTTAAGTTGTTCTTAACTTTCAATTATTATGGTGAGACTTCTTGACAACAAATCTAAGTGCTGCTGCTCAGTAGACCATAAAAAGCTTTTAGTTTTCTGTTTTTCAGAGAAAGCTTTAGTCTTTAACATCACCTATACAGACTGAATACATACTGAAATGTATGGCGTTATTATATATAATAATATTTAGACTTCTAAAGTTTTTGCTATTGCGTACAACAGTTAAATTAAGTAAAACTGTCAGTGAAAAAGGGCCAACAATGGCAACAACTGAGGGTCAAGAACAACTGAAAAAGCTTTGAATGTTTTGTTCTTATGACTATAAAACTAAAAAATTGTAAAGATAGTTCGACGGAAGAATACAATTAAATAAGCTTTTAATATATTCTATTTTCAGTGCTTTCGTGTTTTTAATGTTGCACGTATTAACACTAAAAGTTTGATAAAATAAGTAAACTTATTTTGTATAATATTATAGTGTAATATAGTACAATACTAGTACAACAACGTACTTGAAAGCCGGCGATCCTTTAGACTCTAGAAAACCTTCCTTTGTAACACAGGGTTTTTATATAAGATGTTAATAATATAATATTTAAAATCAAAAGATGAATAAAAAACTCACAAAAACAACTTAAATCTGTCATAAGAAAAGATACTACAGTACAAAAAAAGTAACAACGAAAAAAGTTAGATGGAATGAAAAGCTCCGTATTTCCATATTTGAAAAAAATTGCGATTTATCCTATCCCTTTTTCAATTGCGAAAGAATTGATATCAAACAGAAAATTTATAGAAAAAGTATCTGAGTAAATTTCAACTTACCCCTCTTTTCGACTTGTTTTTTGTTGAAGAAAGCTTCCTGTGAGATTTTCGCTCCAACTAGAATAGTTGAATAATTCACTGATCTACGATAAAACAGCACACACGAAGTCGCGTTTTATGAAAAACACAAGAGGAGAAACCAAACATATAGTCAATCAGAGAACAATTTAAAATCTTCACTTCACTTTAAAAAATCATTTAAACTTGGTTAGCAATATTCATTCAGTTTTAGAAAGTTTTTAGTGCTTTGAGAGCTTGGTGAAAACCAAAACGATGCAAATGTTTAGGAGAATTCGAAAGTAGATCAGTGAACTTCATCTACTCAACTTTTATTCACATGCAAACTATCGAGGCTTTCATCGTGCTAGGAAGGTAAGAAGAAAATATTTTATCATTTCTATTTTTATTCTTTGTTTTTTCCAAACAACTGAGAAAGACAATAGATTGATGAAGCGCGTTTGTAAACTTTGATTTGCTTCATTGAACTGTAAATTCTCACAACTTGGAATTAGATAACCATCTTGCTCATGCTCGTCATTTTCCGACTTCATATATATAACGCTATGAAAAACATTTGTAGACAAATAAAAACTCACCTACTATCCAAATTATTTCATAGCACTATGAAAAAACATTTGTAGAGCAATCATAACGCACGTTCTATCCAAATTATTTTACAATTTCTGGCTGCGGTTATAAGCTCATATACCGAATGACCATATATGGAAACTAACAAAAAGTCTTGTTTATCAATTTATTAAAAGTGTTTTGCTATTTTCAAGTATCAAAGGGTTCGGAAAACTCATGAACTTTAATATAACAATTATTCCATTCGCGCTTGTTGGATATGAGATGATTATAGCCAATTCGGCGCTACTGTCCTCCATCCTGATAGTCATATTCAACGCGCGCTTTTTGAATAACTGAACTGTTAATTATTTATTGCTGGTATTAAGAAATCAGTGTTCTTTCTACTTACCATTGCAAAATATGCAATATATTATATAAACTTAGCCAACTTATATAAAAATTATTTTAAATCAATAACTTTCTAACTTCTTTAAAATTACGTAACCCTTAGGAAGTAAAGCCAAGAATTAAATCAAGACTAAAAACTAAGCCCAACCATGGCAGTACTTGAAATGTTTTGATACGTTGACAAGAAAGGGTGCGCGATAAGGAAAACATCGTAGATTGTCAATATTGACAACGGCATTGAGAAATCATCTTTCTTTACTTCTTTGTGAGCGCGGGTCATTAGGGTTTTATTTGTTTGCTTTCAGCTTTAAGATTTAAAGCTTGTCCATAAAACTAAACATTCAAGTATTGAGAAACATTTTCTAAACTGAACAAAATATACAAAAAGTTTTTTCACGTTGTAATTTTAGCAACAACTCCGTGTAGGTTGCAAGTTCGGTACATGCACTCTATCGTGCAGTATTGTATTTACTATTTAACAAATACTAAATATAGATTCCAAGTTGCCGTGCGTCTGTTCAGTAATAGATCACAGATGACGTCAAAATGTGGTAAGATAGCCGAAGGTAATTGAAAAGCCAATTAAAGTTCTAATCGTGTTCGACTAATACTAATTAATTTTAAATATCATTCTTTAAGTAAACTAATGAATTTAAAAACCTAAAAGTAAACTAAAGTGTTTAAAACTCTACGTATCTTAAAAATATTTCAACTAAAATGTAAACAACTATTCTAATTGGCTTCTTGATCACCGATCCGAACTGCATTATCTTTGAAACCAACAAAACAACCAAATGTAAAACAATTAGGATAAAAAATGAACCCACAACTTTTTTTTATTTAAAACAATGCATGTTACCTTAGTTCGAATCAGCATGGTTTGCAGCAAGAAAAATTCAAACTCCATTATTGGAGTCATTGTCCGTTGGTCAGTTGAATCAAAATTTGAGACGATTTTATTTATGGTATATGCGGAAGCGAGAACACAAATGAGGGATACTTACAGCCGTCGAGTTTACAAAGTTTTTGCTCCTCCATTGAGCGTCACCTTAACGCTTCTCCATACAACCGAAATATCCACATTTCTAATGATTCAAGATTTTTTGGATCAAAGCAGATGTTGGATGCTCAGTTGGTAGCAATGAAACGCAGCGGCAAGGAAAATAAATGCACAACACAAACCTGCCATTGAAGTCGAAGACCTCCGAAAGCGTTTAAGCAGTGTAACTTTTCTTTTGCTTCACCACTTTTCCTTTTGGTTCAACATTGTACTCTATTTTTGTCGATGAGCTCCAGAATGCGCCCACTAACGCAAGAATAAGATATGATACCAACAAACTACAGGAAGAATCAGTTAGGAAAGCGTTCTCACTAGAGCTTCGCAACCGGTTTGCAGTTCTTGAAGATATAGATACAGACGAAGAACATGACATTAACACCTTATGGAACCACTTTAACAAAGCTTATAACAACACAGCAGAGAAGATACTTGGCAAGAAAAAGAAAAAGAGCAAACCGTGGATCAGTCAAAGTTCATGGTCCATGATCGAGGAGAGGTTCAAGTGCAAAATGTGAAGTCGGAAAGGAATCAAAACCAACTTCGAATGAAATATAAAGAGAAAGACAAAGAAGTTAAAAAAATTTAAGAGCTGACAAACGAGAATGGCTTAATGACCTAATGGATGATGCTCAGAAAGCGGCAGACATGGGAAATATGAAAACTTTATATGAAATAACGAAGAAAATCTGTAACGACAAGCCGCGCAATTCCACCGCCATCAACGATAAACAAGGGAATACCATCACCGATGGCTCATCTAGACTTGCTAGATGGAAAGAACCGACTTTGAAGAAATCCTTAATCGTGCAACACCGATAGATTCAATAACGATAGATGCAATCACAGAAATTGATGAAATTAGCACAGAGCAAATCAGTGAAGAAGAAGAAGTCAGACTGTGTATCAGATCCCTAAAAAATAGAAAAGCAGGCGGCTTTGACAACATCGTAGCAGAGCTGCTTAAGGCAGATCTAGAAACATCCAGTCGAAAGCTACATGAAATAATCCAACTAATCTGGGAAAATGAGCAAGTTCCATTAGAGTGGTTAAAAGGATTATTCGTTAAGCTTCCCAAGAAAGGAAGCTTAAGAGATTGTACGAATTGGCGAGGAATAACACTTCTAATAATTGCAAGCAAAGTCTTAGGTAAGATATGAAGAAGGGGATAGATGAAAAGCTACGACTAGAACAAGCAGGATTTCGTCAGGGCCGTAGTACAACCGAACAAATATTTATACTACGTAACATCATTGAACAGTCGCATGAATGGCAAGCCTCCCTGGTCTTAAACTTCATCGATTTTAAGAAAGCGTTTGATTCGCTGCACAGGAACAGCCTCTGGGACATCATGAAGCTGTATGGTATACCAGGCAAGATTATT
>JAOBRB020035824.1:0-11203 GCA_027575285.2 Zoanthus pulchellus | reverse complement strand
TACTAAAGACTCAGAAACAACCCAAAACTACCTGAAACCACCCAAAATTATCTGAAACCACCCGAATGTATCTGAAACCACCCGTAGCTATTTGAAACCACCTGTCTGAAATCACCCGAAGGTATTTGAAACCTCTCAAATGTATCTGAAACCACTCAAAACTGCCTGAAACCACCCGAATGTATCTGAAACCACCCAGAGCTATCTGAAACCACCCAACATTGTTTAAAACCACCGAAGGTATCTGAAACTACTAAAGACTCAGAAACAACCCAAAACTACCTGAAACCACCCAAAATTATCTGAAACCACCCGAATGTATCTGAAAACACCAGAAATTATAGGAAACCACGCGAAACTATCTGAAATTAGCTAAAACGCTGTCAGAAACTACATGAAACCACGTCAGATTATCTGAAGCCACCAGAAACTGTCTGAAATCAGCTTAAGCTGTCTGAAACCATAAAACTACCTGAAAGTATCTGAAGACACATTAAACCTTAGCAGATAGTAAACAGCGTGTGATGAGGAAGAATGGGTGACCACTTTCTTCGCAATTGACATTAAATAAACTATTCTAACCTTTTGAAACAAACCGAAACCACCTTGAAACTATCTGAAACCATCGAAAACCTTCTGATTCAATCTGAAACCACTTAAAATTATTTGAAACCACCTGAAACTATTTGAAACCACCCAAAACCGTCTGAAACCACCGAATCCCTCCCGGAGTTATCTTGAACTATCCGAACCCACCATAGTACGGTCTGGTGGGTCCAAAAAAACGCGTAAAAGCATCAAATTTAGCACAGTCCTCTTGACACAGGGAACGAATTTAGAACGGGTGCCACGTGGTATGGCTTTCAGGGGGTAACACTTAAAACGCTATCATGAAAGCGAGGCCTTAGCATTAAACGTGTTTATTAAGTACCAGTTTTGTAAGCTAACTAAACTACGTTTCTCAGACTCTTGTGTTTTTGTCCATGAAACGTTTTTTGCCGTGATCAGGTGCTTTGAGCACGCTTACGTCATGGAGCGTCTTGTTAAGTTTTACGTGTTTAGTTTTTGACATCTTGCGATACATAGTGTACGTTTTGAGTTAACGTGACACGCCCAGCCACCTTTCGTCTCCCGCCTTTAGCTCTAGCTCTTCTCATGGGCAGCTTCAATAAGACTTGGTACTTGGTATTCATCCCAAACAACTTCAGTTCGTCTGCCACTCTTCATGTAATTATCCCGAATAGTAAGAACATATCGGCATATTCAGAAAACGCTGCGACGGATGGAACATCAACCCTTTCAGTCCCGGTTGAATTACTAAATTCTCCCAACTTGAGCCCACACTTTTCATTAAAGAAGTTTGAGAGAATTTCACCTTTAATCTTTGGTAGTCTGCCATCTTTGGTCAATTTTTATTTTCTCATTACCAAATGTCTTATTTTGTATTTGTTTTGTAAGGAGATGTTGATTGTTGATAACTGATTGGGAGTAAAAAGGTTAATAGAAAGGGCTTGCATGATAGTGCTCCATCAAAAATTTTGACGTCATAAGATGCTGGTTGTGAGAGTGGTGGTGTTTCTTTATTGATGCATTCAATCAAATCAGATTTTTTCCCTAATTGGAGATTGCCCTTGGAACTCTGACAAAGAAGGTTCAAAGTTGATACGGGCGATTTCGTCCTTGAAGAACTCTGCAAGATCTTCGTCGCGCTGGTGCTGATACCTGGCAATACATAAACGACTAAAAAGATAACGGTCACTTGTTACCGCTGTCAACTTAATGGACACTGTTTTTTAGCTGTTTGCGTAAGGGTAAAGTGATCCTTAAAGTTTTGTTCTGAATCGACACAGTCTTCATCGGTGACGTCTTTAACGAATTTCTCGTAGTGAAGTAATCCAATCTTCAGAACTTTCTGCACAGTATCCACAGTGGCATCTTCACAATGCGTGTATCAAGGGCAAATAACTCAGAACACTAGTCTTTCATAAAAGGGATTCTCATTTCTGACATTGTACTTACAAGATTCTTGAAATGACTTTGAAAGGTTTTCTGTGTAGAAAGACCTTGCTGATGGTGCACGTTCTTTTCATCAAAATATTTTTTACCTTTTAACTGATTTTCAAACTCTTTCATCACTGAAGCGGTTTCTGGTTTGGCCACCATCGATCATCTAATCACGACAGGATTTTCTCTCAGTCTTATAGCTCTACATGATCCTTAGTTTACACTTGCGTTAATTTGCTTGTGTGCCGGGTCAATTGGAATGCTTGAAAAAAGATCACCCAGCATTTTCCGAGGCTTCCTCGATCCTTCCTATTTATACTGATTAAAAAGTTTTACGGTGCTTGGAGAAAAACTTGAATGTAGTCGTAGGAGTTCTGTTCAGCCTGTACACGTTTTTTGATAAGAACCATTAAGTTCATTAAGACGAGGCATTGAAAAACGGTTCTGATTGTCGTCAAATATATGTATCATTAAAACTCGCTTTGCAATTGGTTCAAAAACAATGGTATTTAATAACAATTGTTTTTCAACCAATTGCAAAGCGAGATTTACCGCAACATATACGGAAGTGAAAATGTATAACGTGTCAGTGTCCCAGGAATCTTTCTCGTCATTGCTTTGGGACAACAGTAAAAAGACCAACTCGTGCTCCTTCTGTGTTTTTACTGCGCAAAGTTTGAACGTAAATTACAAGATTACAGTAGTTTCAACTAGAAGCCTGAGCCTTCAACTAGTCTTAACTTTCGGTTAAAGTGAGCCGCTGAGTGTTCTTTTTAAAAAGTTGTTTGTATCAAAATGGGTATATTATATATAAAACTCTTGATGTTCTTGGCTGGGCAGTGTACAACACAAGAAATTGTGCGTGATAAAGGTCTTCAAAATCGCGTTGATCTTTACTTTAATCCGTAGGCAATCAAAGCTTGAATAAATTAAATCCAGAATTCATTGAAGTGCATTTGGAAGAACTTTTCTTGCTCTCGTACAACAAACGAGTAACCTCTTGAAGGAGAGCCGAAAGTCTTTGCTCTTTAAAGCGTAAATAAAAGGATTAATGAGAGAGTTTCCATACTGCATCCACTTTGCTGTCAGAATGAAGTATGGGTTAATAATTGAACAGTTTACGCAATGGCTGTAAATGATGTTTAACGCTACAAAGGGAGTCCAGCAAATAACAAAGGCTCCAGTAACAATTGCAAGCGTTTTTGCAGCTTTAGTCGCTTTTAGGAGGCTTAAATTGCCTTGTTTGACATGCGTACCTAGGTTAGGTATGGCAACTTTTATTTCTCTGGTATGACGAAATGAAATTTTGAATATCAATGCATACACAGTAATTATGAACATCAGTGGAAGGACAAATGACAAAATGGAGATGATTAAGTTGAAAATAGCATAAGACCATAAAAAATAACTTGTCGTGGCTAATAGGAGCGAGTACACCCACGTGAATATGACTGCAGCACTTATACGTGACCACGTGATAACATCATCATATCCCATCGGTTTGTCAATGAAAATCAGGCGATCAAAACTGATGGCCATTAAGTTCATGATCGATGCTGTTCCAAACAGAATGTCCATAATAGTCCATATTCTAAGGAGGACGTAATCGAGTATCCAAACAGGTCCCGTTAAAAGGTACACAGTCCAGAGGGGCATAGATAGTAGGGCCACACACAGGTCGGTGCTGGCGAGAGACACTAAGAATACATTCGTCTTGACTCTGATTCGAGAGAACTTAATGAAAGCAAGGATTACCAGCATATTACCAAATATGATGCCTAAGATTAGAAGTATCGTGAAGATGGACGTGGAAGCTTTGAAGACTGTAGAAAATGTCTCTGTCTCTTGTGGCGGCATTGTGTCGTAGGGCGTCTTCGTGACCGTTGCGTTCGAGATCTTCGATGACAGTGTGTCCATTTTCCAGCGTCCTTGCATGGAAAAATAAAACATAGAAGATTACAGGTGCTACGAAAACTACATGAATTGTTTTTAAAAAGCTATTTTTTTAATTCCGCTAAACTACTCAAATGTAACAGCTTCCTACTTTTTTTTCTAACAAAGTTAATTTTCACATTTCAGTGTTATTGAAAAATTTGCTTGATCTTCTTGACTAAAGTTTGCAGATAACAATTTTACTTCACAGGTTTTTCATTTACCAAATTGTAGTTCTCAGTTATAGTTCTTGAGACAAACTGGCAAGAAAGACAGTACAATTAGTACATGTACAAATCAATGTATACAGAAAAGTACCAAACATGTAAGTTTGTTTTTTCACAAAATCTGGACTTTCAAATTATCCTTAAAATATTCATAAATTTTGATCAATTTCGATTCACGCGGTCTCAAAACACGCTTTTTTATGAGAACCAGTAAATCTTGCAGTTTTCTAATTATATTGTCTTTATCATTTTTGGGCTGTTTGATTTGGCTTCAGTTTGTTTTAAATTTGTTCACGTTTCTGTGAGAAGTTTGAAACTGAATAATGAAAATATGAAAGCAAAAAGACAAGGGATTGAAAATCAGTGCTTTTCGTTTGTGCAACATTTAATATTAAGTAAATTTGTGAAGGATTTGGGACATTAGTAGATATCATTTATAATTAATAAATGGGAAACCATACTTTTGTGCTATTATTTGCACATAAGCGCTAGCATTTCGAGCGCAAATGATTCTCAGCAAATTTTCAACTAGAAACATATTAACTTCTTTCAGGTTCAGCCTGAACAAATTCTTAAAAAAAGTGTTATATATTGTTTGTTTAACTCTGTTCCTATAAAAAAGCGCGTGTATTGTTTAAGTAAAAAAAAAACATTTTGGTAATAAAAATGTAAATTCTACACCGTAAAACAAGCTTTAAAACGTTTGTAAAACAAACTTTCAAATAATTTGAAAGTCCAGATTTTGTGAAAAAACAAATTTACATATTTGATACTTTTCTGTAACATTGTTTTGTACATGTACTAATTGTACTTTTTACGGTGTAGAATTTACATTTTTATTACCAAAATTGTTTCTTTAGAAACACCGACGCCGCTCAAACTAGCTTACTGCTAGTTATATTTCTGTTCTTGTTTTTTTAAAAATGCAATCCTTGGTTGTTTGCTTTGCAAAATTTTAAAACCTTTCTTCCCATCTGTTCTGGTCCCCTATATTAAACAACCCGCTCCATTATAAACTTTATAAACTTATATATGGTACGTACCTTTGCTTAATAATGGCGGTTTTCTTTAATGCAAAACCTCAATGAAACGGCAGTTGATTTGTGTTTTGTTTTACAAATGAATTGACGAAAAAGAACTTTGTCTTGACGGTGATCAGGAAGCTGTAAGCAAAAATCAAATAATTCGGTAAAAATGAATAATCAAATTTCCCTTAAAGAGCTTGTAATTTCATAAATAATGAAACAAATAATAAATTTATTATATTATAGTTAACCCGCTTTTGTTGATCAAACTTAAATATTGTAAAAGTCTATCAGCAACCTTCCCATTAAGACGTATTCATTTGGCAAATATTTTCTTTATAGTAGTGTCACGAAAAAGCATTAAAAATATAAGATTATGAAGAAAGATTAGTTGAAACATGTTATTCTGTTTGTTTATCAGGTTTCTGTTCGGCTGACTTTCTATCTACAATACCTTGGATGTTTTTATCAATTACGATTGTTCCAAGAATCGGTCTTTAATTCTTTTAATCAATTATTTCGACAAACAACTTTTTGAATATTCTAAATTATTGTTTATTGAATCAGCAAGCTTAGGTGCGACGGTTATTGGAGGTACATGTAGCGCTTACTCGATCGCGACTGCGTTTATTAAGTTAGCGAGCTCTGGTGCGACAGTTAGTCGAGGTACATGTAGCGCTTATTCGATCTCGACGGCGTTTTTAAAGTTAGCAAGCTCAGGTACGACGGTTATTCGAGGTACATGTAGCGCTTATTCGATCGCGACGGAGTTTATAAAGTTAGTGAGCTCAGGCGTGACGGTTATTCGAGGTACATGTAGCGTTTACTCGATTGCGACGGTGTTTATAAAGTTAGCGAGCTCAGGCGTGACGGTTATTCGAGGTACATATAGCGCTTATTCGATCGCGACGGAGTTTATAAAGTTAGCGAGCTCAGGCGTGACGGTTATTTGAGGTACATGTAGCGCTTATTCGATCGCGACGGCGTTTATAAAGTTAGCAAGCTTATATAGGTGCGACGGTTATTCGAGATGTGGCTTTTAAATCGAGCATTTACATATCCATCCATATGAATACTCAGACAGAATTTAGAGATTTTAGACTTTCTGATCAATATTATAACTATAAATAATAAGCTCCTTACTTTTAATGCAGAATATGTTTCTGCCTGAATAGCTCGACTATGTCAGATTAACATGCAGATCGAAGGATATCTTTGACACTCAAACTTTGCTGAATATAATCATCGCGTTAGTTTTCAGTAGACTATACTATTGGTCTATTGATCCTCCGCCTGGCGAAACACGTAAAAAACATTTTAAAGCTTCAAAGAGTGGAAATAGTTACAGCAAACAGTAATTAATTTTACAAATGTATCGTTGTATTTATTTTACATTGAACTGGTATTTCTAACACTTGGTAAATAAGCCTGAAAAACCCTCGAAAAGATTTTCAGCATCATCATCATCATCATCATCATCATCATCATCATCATCATCATTATTATTATCATTATTAAATCAGGTTGTTTAGGTTTATACCTTTCTTTTGCCATGAGTATCAGAATAGTAGCACATGCCATGGAATTACTTGTATTGAATTTTCTAGGTGAACAATTTAGTAGACTAACTATCGTCAGTTAGAATCAGATAAAATGAAAGCATTGAATATGTCCAAAGATAATTATGATGCAAAGGTTAGGCCACTGCGTGACTCCCTCCAGAAACTAAAATGATTGCTATCTAAAATAGAAAAAATAACTAGCAGAAAGTTAGTTTGAGCTGCGTCGGTGTTTCCAAAGAAACAATTTAGTAATGAAAATGTAAATTTTACACCGTAAAAAAGAGAATACTTACTGACGTTTCGGACGTTATCCTTCTTTGGAGTAAAGGGAGGAAAAAGAGAAAATGTAGAGTTAATATAGGTAGGGAGATGAAAAACTAGCTAATAGAAACAAGGTAGCCATGGAAATTAAAAACAACGAACGAAGAGAAAGAAACATGGACATGAATAAATTAGGAAAAAGTGAAGCGTTCATTCATCCCATTCGGATTATGTGTACTCAATCGGTGAATGAGTCGCATCTCTTTGGTTTTGCAGAAATTGTTGTCGCCGCTTACCAAAGACAAGGCAAAAACAATAAAATTTGAAAGAGAATGGTTAGGAAAATTAAAATGTTGGGAAATTGGTTTAATTGAATTGTAATTACGAACATCACAAAAATGTTCGCGAACATGATCACCTAAACGGCGGCCAGTTTCGCCAATGTATAAAAGATTGCAACGAGAACATTTAACGCAATTTAAACAACATTGGAAGAAATACAATTAAATTGATCAATTATTTTAAGTGATGATTTAAGACCAGTGATGAAAGTTTGTGAAACAATATAGGGGCAAGTAGAACAAATCAGACGCAAACCACGAAAAGCAGCAGGTTCTTGTATAGAATGAAAAGCGCCTTTAACTAAAAACGAGCGAAAGTTTCGACCACGCTTGAAAGAGAAAAGAGGGGGCTCATCAAAAATATTCGAAGTGATAAAATTGGTTTCTAGCCAGGAAAAATTACGGCATTATCAATAACGTGGGCTGGGTAGTTACGGTTAAGAAAAAAGGAGCGCATCTCAGAACATTTGCTCGAAAAGTCCACATCACCGAAGAAACTACGAAAATGGAGTGGCGTTTAAAGTATGCTTAGAATGAGAAGAATAAAGTAAATGAGAATGAGAATCGGTCGTTTATAGTGGACACTGGTGCTAAGATGATCGTCAGTAATACTAATATCCTAAGTATCTAACATTATTCAGCATTTTACCCTATTCAGTGCTCTCAAACGGATTTGATCCTCACAAATGATGCATCCGTCAAGAACTGCTGAGCAGTGACGACACGCATCCATAAAGGTTTTCTACTGGCTACTTACCTCTCGCTTTGTCTATTGATATCCGAGAATTGAGAATTGTGCTCCGCTAGACAAGAATAGCCAATTACTTCCATTGCAACTGTCGTCAAGTAAAGTATTTAATTTCATCATGGTCATTATTCACACAGATAACACAACCACAGCATATATTAATACTGACAATTTTAGGAAATAGGGAAAGGGTGTATGGGATTATTTCATAAAAGCGATGAAATAGAATCAGAGGATTGAGAATTCTGCTCTGCTAGACAATATGTTTGGATAATCCCTTCTCACATACCTAGTTGTATCAAACTTGATGCCGATATAGAGTCAAGAAATGTCACTGCATCTACTGATGGTCTCTTTATAAATGATACAATTTTGTTTTATAGAAACTAGATCTAAGAGAAAAATGGATTGTTTCTTTCTCTATGCATTAGGGACATTGCTATTTCTTAGCCTGGTAGCACAATTCTTGCAAAAATTAGAGGAGTGGCATGCTTTAGGCTCCAGTGTGGTACCTTTATTAACAACATAGCCGTGGTTTCCAGTTCTTCTTCGATTCATATTTAGAGCATCAAACACGTGCCCTACCAGTTTCCAAACAACTGTCTTATCAAGCTCACACCAATTCCCACCATCTGTTTGGACTAAGCCCAAGTTACTGGCCTGCAAAGTCTCAGGGAAAGCATTAGACAATGAGATATTTCATAAAGAGCTACGAATATCATCATGCAGTACTAAGTTTACACTACACAAAAGCAAGATATCTGAGTAGACATAATTATAATGCTGCTGAAAAAAATAGCAAAACAGTTATTATTCATCAGCAGGATACCCAAATTGTATGCAACTCTACAATTGGTTTCAGCTCCATTAAATCCTGTATCAATTGAAGAACAGTTTAGGTGGAACCACCCAATTGTTCAAATTTTAAACGAGATTCTATGGGAGCGTTTGGTCGTTTGATTGCTGCATAAGATATTATGAGAATGTTGCGATCTGCAGCAGCAGTTTTTGGGTTGTGTGCTCGGCGATGATATCAACTCGAAGTAGAAAACAAAAACACAAAAATTCGTATCATCTCTGTAAGCCGCATTTTACATTGTGTTTTAACCACAGCCTTCTTTTCCCACGTTTGGATGAAGCTTCTTTATTTTGTTTTTCACTAGAATGCTGCTGAATAATATCAGTAGAAAAACAGTTGCTGTTCATCAGCAGGATACCCAAGTTGTGTGCAGTTCTACAATTGCTTTTGGCTCCATTAAATCCTGCGTAACATTACGTTGTAGTCTTTTCCTGTGAACAACAGATTGATCAATACAACCCACCTGTTGAAAACTGTTCAGACTTTTTATTGACAAAGGATTTCAAGTATTATATTTTAAATACAGCAAGAAATGCAATATATTTACTTGTTGTACCCGTAAAATAATCAAGTTATAGGCTTGCATTCTTTTGTATAACAAAGTTCATGAAAGGAATATCTAAGAACAACCTCATCATCCGACATACCAATGCAGTTTTGCACCATTAAGTAAGCATAGAAAGGAAATCTCCCTTTACAATAGAAAGAGATGTTTGTGTTGACATAAGGTTATTTTTCTCAGAAGAAAAAAATATTATATTTTTGTTGTTAACACACTCTGTGTCTAATTATTGTTTGAACCAGACCTTTTAAATCTTTTTTGTGGACGCTATTGTGTCCATTAGATTTTTGGTTAAAATGTTTAATATAAATGTTGCTACATTATCAAATTTGGTGCGTTGTACATTACTTGTAAACTTAATTTGATAGCATGTACCTTAGTGAATGTCTCCTTTAAAATATCTTGGGATCCCTGGAAAACTGGTGACGAAATGAAATTACGGAATTAAATGAGACATGCCTGTAAGTTGAAGTTTCGAGGCGATTCTACTTCTATCAGTCTTTAAGTGCATAGAAAATATGCCCACCACGATGAATTAAGTCAATATCTCAATAGTTTTACTGTTGCCGGATTTCATACTGGGAGAGCCTACATGAGTATAATTACTAAACTAATCATATAGGTGAAAACATTACTTGATTCTGATTGGTTAAGAGCAGTGCAATTATTTTGTAATTCTGTGCAGAACTTTGTAATTTCGTGCAATTACAACTTCAAAAATTAAAATCTGATTGGATAATATACAATACAAAGCTGATAAGCCAATCAAAAAGCAGAAGTTTCAATGACAATGATTGAGAGATTTAACAGAAACAATCTTGAAATCAAACAAAATGGCGTTTTCAGTAGATTTGGCAATTGAAATGAAACAACAACTATTATTAAAAAAGCACATAAAATGAAAATACCCGCACAAACAAGCCCGTTTGGATGACTGTGTAAAACGTTTTGTTGAAAAAAAGTGAGGACTGACGTAAGCATGTTTCATCACTGCCAGTTCAACATCTTGTCTTCCGACATCTCACGTGCTAGATAGCTTCGCTCGAGAAAACGTTTTGAATGGTTTCTTTTGACAAGATTTGGAATTTGTTTGTCTTTTCATTTGGATGTGAAATGCCTTTGTTAAAATAGTGAAGATTGACATAAAAATGTTTTATAACTGTCAGTTCAACTTCGTGTCTTCTAACACTTCTCCTGCAAGTGAATTACGCAACAGAAAATTTTTTGAATGATTTCTTTCGACACTTGGAACTTGTTTTTCTTTCCGTTTCGATGACTGTGTGAGATGCTTGTATAAAAAAATGAAGATATGGTGACGTAAAAACGTTTCATAACTCTCAATTCAGTTAAATTTCGTGTCTTCCAACACATCTCCTGTCAGAAAAATTTGCAAAATATATTTTTTGAATGAACTCTTCGACCTTGGGACCTTGTTTGTATTTTCGCCGGTGGCTACAGAAAAATGTCTACCACATGAAAGACAAAAAAAATTTACAACGAAGTAAGAGCGATTTTCACTAAATTTGTCATCTGCGGTTTGCAGAGAAGATTTTGCAATTTGAAGCTGTCACATGTAAGGCCACTTAACCCTTTCCCATCCAGGAGGTTTTTCGAGTTTTTTTGTATCAAAACAATCAATTAGCTTTCTCTAATCCATATTAGGCATTGCCATGGAAACATCC